>CALSDN010000024.1:0-52952 GCA_943733655.1 Yamadazyma jaroonii
GAAGCAAAGCACCAAGTTGAACTTTTGAGATCCTTGGGAATCGAACACAACGCTATTTTCTGGAGAAATATCATTGTGTCAAGAGGGAAGTTCCATTTAATTGACTTCTCTGAGGCAACCTTGAAAAATTGGGACGAAGTTGTACTTTCTGTTGGGTGCTGTAGAGAGATGGTGATTTCTTTACTAATAAACCTATGTATTGAGGTGATTTTTGATAACTGGGGGATGTGGGGTTACAGTTGAATGCGTTCCGACAGTTAAATGCCTTTAGGGCCGACAGTTGAATGCCTTTAGGGCCGAAAGTTGAACACCCTTGGGACCGAAAGTTGGGTTGCAGTTGAACGCCCTTAAGGTTGACAGTAGGGGTAAATGTGAATGTTTCAGATTATGAATAATTTCCCAATTAGGAAATTTTGATGTTTCAGATTGGTCAGGACAAGAGATTCAAGAGATGTAAGTAGAACTGGCAAAGCCGAGTAGAGTAAACCAGGGTAAAAAGAGAATTCAGATAATCACAAGATCTATTCAGTTACTTTACCTTCAACAGCAAAACTCTTAATTAATTCTTCATCACATTTCTTTAATAAATCATCAGCCAAATTATCAATGGCATTAGAATATAACATATTATTATATCTTGAAGGTTCAACTGGTAATTTATATAAACTTTGCCATTCATTAACATCTAATTCACTTTCACCTCTTTTAGATCTTTCTAAATTTTCTAATTTCCGATTATTCTTCCATTGATTTATCTTTGTATTTTCTTTCAGATATTGTCTTTGATAATAATTGAAATTATTTTGATCAAAATTATAATTATCTACTTGAATACTTAAACTTTCTAATAATTTTGAAGTGACATTTTGATTGGATAATAAATTCAAGTTATCGAATTCATTTAATTTTGATTGATTTAATTGAGGTAAATTTTCTGAAAGGTATAAATCGATTAAATATTGGTTATTGATGTTGATAGGGATCTCTTCAAAGATATTTAAGAAGGATAATTTGTTCAATTCTAAATCTTTTGATTTCCATTTATTATCGATGTAAGTTTTGATGAAATTTTCTGTTAATCTGATAGCTTTTAAATCAACTTCTTTACCAATGGATGCCATATTATGAATTAAAATGAAAGAATTCTTATTAATGAATTGTTGTTGGATCAAAGATTCAACAAGATGATTGGTTATATAGTTACCTGAAATGGTTGATTGGAACCAACCTTGAAATTCAACACCGTAACCTAAAGATTTTAAAGAATCAGCAAATTCATTCTGAAATTTTAAACCACTACGGGATTTTAATGAACCTCCTTCATATTGATCAGGGTATGGATAAGGACAAACATGAGAAATATCTACTGATCCGTTATCATCTTCGAAACCAAATAAAGCTCCGGAGAAGATAGCTGGGTAGTTTTCTGAAGTGTTTCTGATTAAGGATAATAACACTGAAGCTTCGATGTCGATAGACTTAGCTGTTGGTTCTTGATACTTCTTCATGATGAAAAATTTTCGCAGTGAGAAAGGTGAGAAGGTGAGAAGGTGAGAAGGTGAGAAGGTGAGAAGGTGAGAAGGTGAGAAGGTGAGAAGGTGAGAAGGTGAGACGATGGTGGGGGATGGAGATGAGGGATGGGGAGGTAGAGCATAGTGGTGTGTAAGAGGTGAATTCATGGACTTTGTGGGCAGCTAAATAAGGAGGTTATTGTGACTTCTGTCTTCTCTGGGTTTCTCCTGTCTGGGTTTCTCCTGCTTTTTACAGCGTTTCTATTGATTTGTCCTGTATTCTACTGGTTAACAGCCTTTCCATTGGTTTGTGCTGGTTTCCTAGTGTTCTATCTTGAGGTATTTTCTCTTTACTTTCTTTACCCAGTTCTCACTTCTCCTGATCCAACTACTTCTGATCAATTGTACTCCTACTTGTACTCTTGATTGTACTCTTGATTGTACTCTTGACTGTACTGCTGAGCGTACTCCTGGTCGTACACCTGGTCGTACACCTACGCCTTCCAAGTGTAACATCCGTTCACTCAATCACTCAATAGATTGTATGATTTGAGGTGA
Organism: Yamadazyma jaroonii; assembly: GCA_943733655.1. Classification (NCBI taxonomy): domain Eukaryota; kingdom Fungi; phylum Ascomycota; class Pichiomycetes; order Serinales; family Debaryomycetaceae; genus Yamadazyma; species Yamadazyma jaroonii. Next base: position 2,070 of record CALSDN010000024.1, read on the forward strand.
CTGTTACTTGTAGTTTATTGCCTGATACCCATGTTCTATTCAGAGAGTACGTGGAGTCCGCTATCTACGGCCCATTGTCAATACAAGGGCCATGTGTCTTCAAGATTCAGAGCCAGAGTCAACTAAAGTTCCAGATCCCAGACTCTCTAGAGTCCAGATCAACACAGGGTAAAGATCAACGCAGGGTAAAGAGTCCAACACTACAGGGTAAAGAGGGAAAGAGTCCAACACAGGGTAAAGATCAACACAGGGTAAAGACTCCACATGACTCATTAATCCCTACCGCACTCTCAACTCCCTCACTCTCCCTTCTCACTTTCTCCCTCACTTCTCCCTTCTCACTTCTCACTCTGCTGAAAAAATTTTCATCATGTCTGAAACTGATAAAGTAACCGAACAATTACAAAAAACTTACTTGGACGACGTCACCGGTGAGTACGTTTCCAAAAGTGAATTGAAAAAAAGACAAAAAATCAGATCTATTGAAGCCAGAAAAGCTGAAAAATCTGCCAATAATGTCGCCAAACCAAAAGCTACTAAAAAAGACCAATTAGCTGATTTAAACCCAAATCAATATTTCGAAATCAGATCAAGACAAGTTAATGAATTAAGAGAAGAAAATTTACTTGATAATTCCAAATTTAATCCTTATCCTCATAAATTTAACGTTACTACCAGATTACCTGAATTTTTAGCTAAATATGGTAACTTAACTAGAGGTGAAACTTTAAAAGATATTGAAGTTTGTGTTAGTGGTAGAATTATGAGTAAAAGAGAAAGTGGATCTAAATTGAAATTCTATGTATTAAAAGGAGATGGAGTACAAATTCAAATTATGGCCCAAGCTCAAGATTGTGAATCAATTGAAATGTATGAAAAAATGCATGAATATCTTAGAAGAGGGGATATTATTGGAATTACTGGATATCCTGGTAGAACATCCCCTGCTAAAGGAGGTGAAGGAGAGATCTCAGTGTTTGCTAAAAAAGTTCAATTATTAACCCCATGTCTTCATATGTTACCAACTGAACATTTTGGTTTTAAAGATCAAGAACAACGTTATAGAAAAAGATATTTGGATTTAATCATTAATGATAATGTTAGAGATAGATTTAAAGTAAGATCAGCTATCATCAAATATATTAGAAAATTCTTAGATAATAGAGATTTTATTGAAGTTGAAACTCCAATGATGAATATTATTGCTGGTGGAGCTACTGCTAAACCTTTTATTACTCATCATAATGATTTAAATCTTGATATGTATATGAGAATTGCTCCGGAATTATTCCTTAAAGAATTAGTTGTTGGTGGTATGGATAGAGTTTATGAAATTGGTAGACAATTTAGAAATGAAGGTATTGATATGACTCATAATCCTGAATTTACTACTTGTGAATTCTATCAAGCTTATGCTGATGTTTATGATTTGATGGATATGACCGAATTATTATTTAGTGAAATGGTTAAAGAAATTACTGGAGATTATAAAATTATGTATCAACCTGATGGTCCAGAAGGTAAAGAATTAACTATTGATTTCTCAAGACCTTGGAAAAGAATTAATATGATTGAAGAATTAGAAAAAATTTTCAATGTTAAATTCCCTGCTGGTGATCAATTACATACTGAAGAAACTGGTAAATTCTTAAAACAAATTTTAATTGATAATAAATTAGATTGTCCACCTCCTTTAACTAATGCTAGAATGTTGGATAAATTAGTTGGGGAATTAGAAGATGCTTCAATTAATCCAACATTTATCTTTGGTCATCCACAAATGATGTCTCCTTTAGCTAAAAGAGATAGAGAAATTCCTGGATTATGTGAAAGATTTGAAGTTTTCGTTGCTACTAAAGAAATTTGTAATGCTTATACTGAATTGAATGATCCTTTTGATCAAAGAGCAAGATTTGAAGAACAAGCAAGACAAAAAGCTCAAGGTGATGATGAAGCTCAAATGGTTGATGAAACTTTCTGTAATGCTTTAGAATATGGTTTACCACCAACTGCTGGTTGGGGTTGTGGTATTGATAGATTAGCTATGTTTTTAACTAATTCTAATACTATTAGAGAAGTTTTATTATTCCCAACTTTAAAACCTGATGCTTTTGTTAAAGGTGAAGATAAATCAGAAAATTAAAATCTGAAAAAATTTAAAGTTCGGTACACCAACTTCGGTACACCTCCACTATAATATATATTAAATTAAATCAAATTAAATTATCTAGCTAATCCTTTCCGTTTCATCTCTAATGCTTCCTTATAAGGAGGTGCTGTGGGCATTTGTACTGGTGGTAATACTATTCGTTCTTTATCTAAAGTATATGTAGCATCAGAATCTCCATCATTCAAATCTCCACAAGCAAGAAATTTCACTATCAGCCTTTCATCATCATTTAAATCAAAGTATTGAACATTCTTTGCTTTACCTATATCGACGTTTTCAAAGAATTCTTCTGTTGATTGGTTAAGTTTTAATTGAGGATTCCAATCTTTTGGTGGTTGATAATTCAAACACACCACAAATGCTTCTAATGATGAACCTCGCGATGACCTGGGTTTGGCACAGATCACGGTCTCGAAAAGATGATTCAACTGGTTATATAAAAGGTCAATATCTCTTCCTCGGAAGATTTTAGCGACAAATTTACCTCCTGGTTTCAATATACACGTCGTAAGTTGTAATGCTGATAATACCAATTGAGCTTGAATATATTCATCCAAATCATGAAGTCCTGTGACATCAGGAGCTCCATCACTACAGACAAAATCGGCTTTTTCTCCATCAAAAATGTCTAAAATCTTCTGTAACGTCTTGGGGTGGGTGATATCTGCCTGTAGACATGTAACACCGTCTATAGGGGTCATAGGTTGTAAATCAACTGCAACTATCTTCTTATCCTTCTTGATTTCTGAGGTGAGCACCTGACACCAACTACCTGGAGCAGCACAAAGATCCACTACTTTGGAAATATCATCGAATAATGCAAATTGTTCATTCATTTGTAAGAGTTTGAACGCCGAACGGGCCCGATACCCTTCCTCCTTAGCTCGACGATAGTACAAATCTCTCTTATCCTTACTATTCTTACCCATGAGATTTCGCACAAGTGAAAATTTTCATCAATGTTCAGGTCCAGGTTTTTCAGTACCGGCTTACGAGTACTTAACCAAGCTGGTGGCGTTAAACCAGTCAAGAGTAAAGCTAAGGCCAAAGGTAGTTCAGGGAAAGTTTTGAATAACGGACCTAGTGGACTGACTAATGGTAGTACCACTGGAAAAGTATCACCATCAGAATACTTGTCTCAAATCAAACAACAAGAAGTCGAACAACAACAATTCAAATCCTCCCTTTTACAAGGAGATTACCCTTATGAACCCAAAATCATCAGTAATGAACCAATCAATGTGGAATTATTGAAATATAAACCAATCAGATTACCTAAAACCCATGGCCATGAAGTAGCCACCATCAAATTCAGAGGTTATGAAGAAGATGATATTAAATTGGCAGGTGAGTTTGTTTCTAGAGCTGCCTTCTTCCTAGGTATACCTGTAAGTTCCATTATTAAGGAAAAGACGGAAAAAAGATTATATACCGTGATAAAGTCCCCTTTTGCTCAAGCTAAAACCAAACAGAATTTCCATAGAGTCACTTATAACTATAAGGTCATTGGATATGATGCTAATGCTGAGGTGGTAGACTTGTGGATGAGTTATGTTAACAAATATGCTGTGGAAGGGGTCAAATATTCAGCCAAGATTCATACTAGAGAATCTCAACTGTTTGTTAAGGAATTAGATGATTTGAAAGATTTCGCCGTTCCGGAATCTTATAAGGATAGTAATGATCCGATCATGGAGAGAGTGGAAGAGTTATTGGCGTCTGACCAGTTTAAGAAACATTTTTAGCCTGTATATATATTCTTAGGAGTTTTATGGGGCCGCTGGCTCTGTCTCTAGCTTTATCTATGTCTCTGACTTTATCTTTATCTCTGTCTACCAATCTACCCGTAAACATCCCAATCCTCTTCTTCCTCTTCACTATCCTCATCCCTCAACTGTTTCAATTCTTTATCCAACTTTTCCTTCCTCTGCTTTTGAAGGTCCAACAAGTCAAACCGACACAACGGACACGTACTGTTCATCTTCAACCATGGGCCTATGCAATCTAAATCAAATATATGACCTTTCTTCAGCCCGCACGGAAGCTTAACTATCAATGGATGTTTATCGTCTTGAAATTTGTTGGTACAAATGGGGCAATCGTCGTCACCCAAATCTTTAACGTTAACTCTTTCCAAGTTGTCAAGGTATGAGTCATCTAACCCTTGTTTCTTTTCGTTGTGTAAGGTTTCTACTAGTTGAGAAGCTATAGATCCTTCCATTGATTGGAGGGCTTGTGCGATTTCATTCATATCGGGAGCATTGGTGGTGGTAGTGATGAATGAATTGATCACTGACGATAATGTCTGGTGAGTTCTGGAGTTGTCTGGGGTGGTTTGACGGTGGGTGATATTGTGTTCATCTTCATAGGTAGACATTTGCCTTTCGCGATTTCTACAAAACAGGAAGAAATAGAGTGGGGGATAGTGGAGGAATTGTGAAGGTAAGAAGACAGTGGAGGAGTCGTAGAAGGAGCACCGGAAGTGCTTTATGGGTACTAGAAGAGGTGTGAATGGCAGAAACAGGCGGTAGAGCAGATTGAACTCGCACAGGAGGCAGCTCAGAGTCAACAGAAACTAATAGAGCTAACAAAAAATCTCGTACGTCATTATGCATTAAACCATCTCTTCATCTTCTTCATCAATATGGGCATCCTTGGTAAAGTAATTGCTAGTAAGGTAATTATTGTTCAAATAAAGCGGTGTCATTGGTTGGTCTTCGTTGGGGGTTTGAGGATTCAAAATAGGTGAATCTCTAACGTCTTTGGGTATTCTCATAGGTTGGACTGATTGGATTTGTTGCAACTGTAAGTTGGATAATTGATGATTCAATTGGTTTTTCTGATATTCTGAAAGTCCTGATAATCGTTTGTAACTGTTGTTCAACAGTTTAGGGGGTGTTTGACTAGAAAGCCAGAATCTTGAAGGTGACCCTGTTAATGATGTAGGATCTAAATTGGGGGAATCAGGGACATTTAAATTTTTATTGTTGATGGGGATAGCCACCACGGGATCTTGGATTGGTGGACTTGTAAGTCTATAGTTTTCATAACGTTTTTGATTGAGGGAACTGACGGAATTTCTGCCTCTACGTAATTCTCCTTGAACAAGTTGAGGACTGGTGTACTGTTGTGATTGGGTTTGTGGTTGAGTTGATAATGCTGTTTGTGATGCTAATGGTGATACTATTGATTGTTGTGACTGTTGTGACTGTGATTGTTGTGATTGTTGTGATTGTTGCGGAGATTGCTGTACTGGTGTAAGCTGGGAAAACGTCTGACTTTGAATCTTTGGACTGTACTGCTGTGATTGGTTCAATGAAAATAATGAAATGCTAGAAGAAGAAGGTATCAACTTACCATCTACTGAAGTAGCTAACAACTCAGGTTCTGGATGATCACTATAATCTTCTTCTTCTTCCATGACACTAGAAACTCCGGGCAAATTGGAATCTATCATATTCTGTTGATCCATAAGCCTTTGGTTGGCCAACGATGTCGATAACAACGATGGTTTGTTGTTTAAATTCAAGTTATTGACTTTCTTCATGTTGTCAAATGACATCTTATCGTTGAGAAAATTTTCTCACTTTTTTTTTAATAGGGGTGGTAGTGAACTGTCGGATTTTATCATCCATGGATAAAGAATATGGTGAGGCTGAAGGCGAACGATGGGTTTAAATAGAAGACCCGGTGGGGGAGGGGGTGATGGGAAGAAGTTGGGGGAAGATAGATAACAACAGTGGAGGACATTGATGTCCGATGTGTCCGATGCGATAAGATAAGATAAGGATAAGGGGAGATTGTCGATATGAGTTGAGATTTTAAAGGGGGTGGAATTGGGGGTTCGTAGGGTTCAGGTGATGAGAAGTGAATGTAGGGAGGTTGTGGAAGGGCGATAGGACGGGAGATGAAGGCGGGATGGAGATGATAGGACGGAAGAAATGGGTAAATCTATAACTCTATAAACTGGTTTCTATTTGGATGAGATGAGATGGGACTTTATTGGACGGGTCTGTAATGGACTGTTCTGTTTCATGTCGATGTAGATGGTGGTAGCCAAGTCCACCTGTGGTGAGTAACTCAACTGTTCCATCAACAAGGCCCATCAACAGGGCCCATCAACAGGGCCCATCAACGAGATCAATAAGATCAATAAGATCAATAAGGACCATCATCCTCAGGATCAATCTTAAATATCTTATCCGGATTCATTATCCTATTGGGGTCCACCGCCAACTTAATACGTCTCATGAAGTCTACCGTATCTTGGCCCAACTCTTTAACAAGGAAATTCCGTTTTCCGTTCCCAATTCCGTGCTCTCCACTAGAAGTCCCTTCATTCGCCAAACCTAAATCCATCATTTCATTGATCAACGCTTCACATTTCTCTTTTTCCGATTCTCTATAGAACACGTCACAATGGAAATTAGCATCTCCAGCATGAGCAAGAATGATGGACTGTAAACCGGATTTTCTGATCATGGTATTGATCTCGTTCAAAACTGGTGAAAGTTTCGATAACGGAACAGCGATATCTGTGACCCAAAGTCTAACATCTTCATTGATTTCATTCTTTCCATAGTTCAAAATGGCGTAGAAAGCATTTTTACGTGCACTAAACAATTCTTCCGCTTCTTCTTTATCTTTGGCTTTGATGAAATTGGTACAGTTGTTCTTAAGACTGATATCCTTCAATACTTTGACTTGTTCTTCTACCATGGTGGGGGTTAAGCCTCCTATTTTGAAGTATAACGTAGGAACTTCATCCCATTCTTTAGAAAAGTATCCTGAATAATTGATACAATGCATCATGTCGGCATCAAGAAGTTCTATGGCATTGGGATGGATTCCATTTCTATAGATTTGACTTACGGTATTGGTGGAGTCGAGCAATGATGGGAATTGTCCAACAATCACGGTCTCAAATTTAGGGATAGGATGTAACTTGAGGGTGGCCTCAGTGACGATTCCCAACGTTCCTTCACTTCCAATGAATAAATGGGTCAAGGAGTATCCACTACTGGTCTTTCTAGGTCTCTGCTTGGTCTTAATGATGGTCCCGTCGGGCAAAACTACGGTTAAATTTATAACATTGGAAATCATAGCTCCATACTTGGAAGCATTAATCCCTGAAGCATTGGTATTGATCATCCCCGAGATCAACCCATCAGGTCCACAATCAGAACCAATCATGAGATTATCAGGTTTCAATGACTCGTTCAACTTTACCCAATTAACTCCGGCTTGAACGACCACATCCAAATCATCGTAGTTAACTGCCAAAATCTTATTCATTTTCGACGTGTCAAGGACCACACCTTGTCTGGTGGAGAAGAAGTGACCTTCTAACGAAGTTCCACCGGAAAATGGTACTACGGGGACCTTGTAATCATTCAAAATCTTCATGATTTGGGAAACTTCTTCCGTCAGATGAGGGTATACCACCACTCTGGGCTTATCGTTGGCACCAGGCTCATGGGGAGTAAACTCGTTCCTGGTATGATACTCTATCTCCACTTTGGAATCTTTGATTTGGTCCTCTTTTAAGATATCTTTCAATTTGTTGATGGCCTGATGGAATTGACTATCATTGGCATACACCGGCGGGGAGATCTTGGGAAGGGAAGTGGTTGATCCTGATGGGAACATATCAGGAGGAATGAATGAGGAATGGGGTCTGGTTCTACCATATTGGTAACATAAGAGACCTGTGGTTAGAAAGCCTGTACCAATGATAACTCTTTTAAACATATATTACACTACTATACAAAAGGGGAACTGAAGTTCCGCGAGGTGTCGCACCAGGTCTCGTGACATTTGGTTTATCGTACGACATTGAACAGATTGTTGCACAAAATGATTGTTAACTAACAGATTGTTCACAAAAAGATGGTTTCACAAAAAGGAAGGTTTCACAAAAAGCTTTAGGTTATCAAAACCACCTAATCTCTCCGACATTATATTTCATCGTCCCAATAATTTATATCATCCAAATCTAAAGTTGATGGTTGATGTTCATAGCCAAACAAAAGCATATTGGACACTGGTTGAACTTTGTAATCGCCTTGATTGAACTCTTCTATGATGGAAGATTCAAGTTTGATCAGTTTTCTCTTCACGTCTCCATAATTGATAAGATCAATGAATTCCATGATATTGGATAAGTTCGAAGTTCTCTTTTTCAGTTCAATAGATATGTCGTATTCTGATTCAATCGAAGTATCATCATCCATTTCAATAGGTTGAAGGTCGATATCCATCTTGTTGTCCATAATTGATTCTGGACTTGAGTCACTATCAGGTTGGATGAAAGATATTATAGAGAATCTCTTCTTTCTCTTTTCTTCTTTCTTTGAGCTGGAAACCTCTCTGGATGAAACACTTGAACGTAAGGTAACATTTGAAGATTTGACATTTGAAGATTTAACTGTGATGTCTTTAGAATCAGTTGAAATTGATTTAGAAGGAATTATCATTGATTTTGTTGATGTATTTGAGGTAGCTGGTTTTGTGGTTGTTGATGTATTTGTGGATTTTGTATTTGTGGTTGTTGATGTATTTGTGAATTTTGTATTTGTGGTTGTTGATGTATTTGTGGATGTTGGTTTTGTGGATCTTGAGTTTGTAGTTAATGAATTTGTGGATTTTAAAGTTGTTGATCTTATATTATTCGTAGATGTCACCACTGGTGTAGCTTTACTTTTGGCTTTCAACGAAAATCCATGTAAGTTGTTGATCGATAACGATTGACTCAAAGGTCTAGGTTTTCTCTTATTATCCATTAGATTCTGATAACTCCTACTTTTCATCATCTTTATACTATTTTAACAATCTGTATTATCTACCACAATCAGCTATTGAAAAAAAAATTTAACAATCACAATAACGTAAACAACTGAACAATGTGATGAGTCCCCTTTTTGACTAATTGGTTAAATGATGTTTATTTTTCAATGGAACAATAGGAAAAAATATTCTTTGATGAGTCGTCAACTAAAATCGTCAAATGATATCGTCAATGAATTACACAACAAATATAATTGGGAAAGTGGAACCCTTTAGACGAATAGGAGAAGGTTAAATGGGGAGGGAGTTGAAATTTTTCACAGGTCGAAGTATAGGTTAGAAGGGATGGATAAGGGATGGAGTAGGCGAGTCGCGTTATTTATGAAACAACTGGAGAAGGAAATTCACGAATTTGAAAGGAGATCCGACAATGTCGCAGGTGTTTTTTTGTATTTGTGGATATCAATTTGTGGAATATTTGAGTTTGTGGATTATGCGAATAGGAGGTTTAATTGGAAAAGTGTCGTCAAATTATCGAAAGTGTCGTCAAAAGGTCGACAAAGTGTCGTGACCCTTTCGTGTAAGTATCAAACAAGTGTCGTCAAATATTCCTCAATTGTCGTCAATCTTCAACCTCTGATTCACGTGCCACGTCACATGACACGGCTGTAATTTCTTAATTCCTATTTATTCCAGGCGTCACGCGGAATTATTTTTTTTTTAGTAGTTTTAGCCTGAGCATTGTTCTAAATATTGACAAATTCTAATTGACGGAATAGGAATTTGCCTGATGTCGTCAAAGATGAATGACCATTATCTTAACAATTGAAGTTGCCTTAACTTCTTATTCACCCACCATAAGTCTCTATAGTATCCCATAGTTGCATCTTCCTAGCCAATATATACGATCCCTGCAGTTCTAATTACCTCATTACACCAACTATAAATACTTTCATGCCCAGGGAAAAGAACCATGGACTGATTTTCATGCACCGCGGATATGTCGTAATGCCTGCAGAATTGCTAGAAATTTTTTATAGAAATTTTTGCCTTACTTGCTGTGAAGACACTCATGTGTCTGAAATATATTTAACCTATCCAATAATTACCATTCTTCACTTCACTATCATGGTTATAGTCTTTACCAGTGAACTCCTTGATGGCTTGGAAGTTATCACCATTAACAGGAATTAACCTGGAATGAAATAAACTCCCGTCGTATTCCGTAACTGTCTTTGTGGATTTAAAAAGATTTTCCCGTTTTAAGGGATTTCCGTATTTATCGATTCCACTTAAGGACTTATAAATAAACTTTACCAAAGGTTTACGGATGATAATATCCACATTGAGATGGGAGGGAAGATAAATTTCAATAAGGTCATTGGATTTCTTCCCCGTAGGAGTGATTTCCAAGTAACCGAAATTTTTCACCACCAAATCGATTTTCCCATTAAATGGTGGTACAACATATTTCTTCAAGTCGGTGGTAGGTGGGATGAGATGCTGATGTTTTAAGGAATTGTTGGTATCGTAAGTTTCCTGCCATTGTTTCAATTTGTCGAGATTTGATACTCTTATCGGTTGGATGTTGATGAGATTCTTGTACTGGAAGACACCTTGAGGGAACTTGATATAGAACACTCCAGCAAATGATAGGATATGTGGACCATTAATACCAACGTACTTGTGATTATAAAGACCGGATTTATACATCTTTACTCCTTTGAAGACATTCTTGAAGTTATGGAAATCAGGAAGACTGAACTGGTTAAACCCGGGGGAGTCATTTATCTGGAATTTTTCAAGATTGAAGTTGATAAGGTTACGAGTAAACCCTGGGAAATCACTTATACCTGGTCCATTTGATAATTTAAACTTTGACGGGGATATCCGAAAGTCTGCTTTTTGTTGGTACATTAAAGAGGATATAAGCGAAGATTTCCCACTATTGATATCTCCGACAAGTTGATAATCTTGGATGGTAGCTTGAGCCGAAAGGTGTTGGTATAACCGATTGATACCGAACATTTTATTACAACTGACCAAAAAAACGTTCTCTGGTTTAACCCCATAGTTTTTGTGTAAATAACTCTTGAAGAAAGTGATACTGTCAAGTTTCTTAGCATCGGCCACCAACATGTCCATCTTATTGACCACCACCATGGATTCCAGGTTTAAGTAATGACGGTTTAAATTTAGCGGGAATTCCACTGCTGAGATGACATAGATGACTTTGTGGAGTTTGATTTCAGGGAATTCTGGTGTGATGTTTGTCTCTTCTGTGAACTTATTCTTGTATTTGATGTCTCTACATCTCAAACATTCCTTAGCTTCTTGAGCATCTTTATGGTGGTGAGGTATTAGCTTCTTGTCATAGTTAAGAAGACTGAGATCTTCAGGATTGAGTTTGGAAATATATTTGTTGAACACCACATCTTCGGACTTCTGGTATGCTTTATGCTTTATAAGGGGGAGGAATCCCGGTAGTAGCTTGTTTGTGGATTGAAGAGTGATTCCACAAGACTTACAGGTATTTACAAGGTTTTTCAATATAGTCATCGGAACACTGATCAAAGGCGCGCGCAACAGTTTGGTGCTAAATTTAGTGGCAAGGCTTGTGACAATTAATGACTGGTCGCGGAACTAACGTAGTGCGGAACCATTAGTACTGCGGGCATGTCCCGCAATATCAACCAACCAACTTACGGTACCTTCCTAAATCTTGGCCATAAATAAACCCTTGATTAGATAAATTTCGTTTCAGGGTGGTAACAGTTAATCTCCGTAACCTACTGGAAATATGCCCAAGTACATCATCCTAAACTAGCATAATCCAAAAATAACCCCGAAAATCTATGACGTGTTATCACACATGCGGATTATGCCATCCAACATTCCGGCACCTCCTATTGTTCTAAACCCAAAAAGATCTATGGCATCAACATAAAATTTAACCGATAAAATACGCTGGTTGTTGTGGAAGACCATTTACGTAGATTACGTAGCGTCACGCTCGCAACCCGTATTCCTTGCTTCTTACCGCGGACCTAACCCACGCATGACGCACAGCGGGTACATGCGGAGATGAGCGATCCGACATTTTCTCTGTTCCAATTCCGACGTCGTCCTGTACACATGGTATAAGGGCGTTGCAGGCAAGTTGAGGGCACTGGACCAATTTCATTCCACTCACTAACTTTGCATTAGGCCCAATAAGATACAATTCAGGGGTGGAACTAAATAAATTCCCCTCTAAATTGTTCATGTTATTGAATTATCATTATACTAGGTTTAACCCCCCTTTCAACTATATGTCATGATTATGACGTTGCTACCTCCCCCGGCATACTATAACAATTGCATTGTTGGACTTAAAATAAAAAGTCTAAAATCTGCATAGCGGCTATAAAATTTCTCATCAGAATGCGTCGCAAATCTGAGCATCAACAACTTCAACCCAAATTTCTTAAACTGAGGTTAAACTACCCTTGAATCATTGGGAAAGTTTCAATATAATGGAAATATCTGATAACTTCGCCATTACGTGGTATCAAATCTCCAGCTTTTCTTTAACTTTAGATTCCCCCCATTCAAAACTTTACCTTGAAAATGTATTGAAACATAATTCCAAACATGAAGCTGCTATTGGTGATTTAACTGAATTTGTTATTATTCATAATGACACAAAAGCCATAAAAGATCTTATTGTATTCATAGAAGCAAACTTTGACACAAAAGCATTATCTATCAATATGTCATTCAATTTATCTTGGTTATATTATCAACTGGGTGATTTAACTACCAGTCAATATCATTTTAATAGTATTTTACAATCCCAATCGACAAATCCTTATCATTGGTACCTTAGATCATTAATTTATGGTGATTTCGATGGTCCTATAACTTATGCCCTTTCATTAAACCCATCAAATAAGTTGAAATTCCAAATTTATTTGGCAGCTAATGAAGTTTACAAATCCAAAAGTCCTTCTGTGGCTATTGATTACATAAAGAAAGGTTTACAATTACCTTTTAATAAGTTTTATTATGAAAAATGTTATTTTAAATTAATTATAAATTATCTTTCTGTGGATAATGTCACAGAAGCATGGTTTTATTCCAATCAATCTTTGATTTTATTCCCTAGAAGTTATAATCTTTTGATTGTTCATTGTTTTATCCTTTTAAAGTTTGGTAATAAACCTTTATCTTCCCAAATTTTGAACGATTTACTTAAATTTCATCAAGCTTCTTATGATCATAGTCCTTGGTTCTTATTATCTTTAACTACGGAATTACAAAAGGATTCTTTCAATTACTTAGAGACTAGTTTGAAGAAAAATCCTTCTTATGCTCCAACTTGGATCTTAATTGGTTCATTATATTTGAATTTGAATCAATTACCTGATGCTTTAGCTGCTTATTCTCAAGCTTTAAGATTAGGTGATGATTTCATAGGTGGTTTAGGTTGGGATGGTTTAAGTTGTGTTTATGAAAGATGTGATAATCAATTATTAGATGCCTCAGATGCTTGTTCAAGGTCTGCCAATTGTTTCAAAAAATTAGGGGCTAATTATAATGGTATTGTAGAGACTTTAATGGAGAGATCAAATTATTTATTGAAAGCTAACAAAGAAGATCAAAAAATTGAATTCAGGAACCCTATTGAGATGCCCATGGAATTGATATTGAATTTGGTTAAAGATTTGGATGATGAGAAAGAAGAAAATCCAGGAGATGCACAACAGCAACAACAGCAACAACAGCAACAGCACCAACAAAGTCAAGTTCAACCACAAATACAAGTTCAACCACAATCACAAATACAAACTCAACAAACTCCTCAACCACAAAATCCACAAATACAAAATCCACAAACTCAAACTCCACAAATACAAAATCCACAAGTACAAAATCCACAAACTCAACAAACTCCACAAACTCAAAATCCACAAATACAAACTCAGCCACCTCAACCTCAACCACAACAACCCCAAGCTCAACAACCTCCAACTCAATCTCAGACTCAACAACCTCAAAATCCTCCATTACCTCAACCAATTCAATTACCTCAATTATCCCAAGTTCAGCCTCCTTCGGTGAATGCTACACCTCAACCTCAACAACCACAAATGAATGGAACTCCAGGAAGAAGTCCACAATATTACTATCCTTATCCCATGTATCAATTTATGCCAGGAATGCCAATGCAAGGAATGCCTCCTCAACCTATGCAACAAGGTTTACAACAGAATATTCAACCTCCACCAGGTATGGTTCAAATGCCCATGCCTCCTCCTCAACAACCAAATGGCCATCAAAATGGACAATCTGCAAATGGTATGGCAGTTCAAAATGGTGGTGTAGGATTCGTCCCAGGTTATATGCCACATCCAATGTATCAATCACCACCAAATCAGAAATCTCAAGTTTATTGGAGACAATAGATATGTATTATAATGAATATTTAAAAAGAAAATCTCTCGAGTTATATATCAAAACGGTGGAAGTCTTCGTTTACTGAAACTGTTCATGTGTAAAGATTCATGTATAACAGTATCCATAAATACAATTAGCATCCACAAGCACAAATAATATCCACAAACACAAATAGTATCCACAAACACAAATAATATCCACAAACACAAAAATCCCTAGATAAACCACTAAATAAATTCAACTATGTCATGCCAATTAGCTTTATAAAGTTGATTAGAAAATTCATTCACTTTTCTATTTGTACACTTGTCCACTTCTCTATTTGTAAACTCATTCACTTTTCTATGTGTAAACTTATCCACAAATCGAATCTCATTCAAGGATTTAATTTTCAATTCCCATGGTGATTTTTTCAACAATGATCCCGATTCCATTACTATACCCACATCACTAGCCAATAGACTCAATAAATCTGATCGACTATCTCCTATATAAACTTTTTGGGGGAATTGTCGTATATATTGTAATTTATCATACCCTGTCCTGATATTTCCCTTAAAATTCCCCGTACAAACCCCATCCACCATTTCAAGATCATTACACACAATCTCTACATCATTACCAAACTCACCCAATACCAGTCTTATCAATACTGAGCTCCAATTAAGACTTAATATTGAAACAGCAAGATTCAACGTCTTACACTTTCTCAAAAAAGTAAAGAAACCCGGCTGTACAGCCACCTCAGAACTCAATCTCGCGATCTGGTTGGCAGTTATACCTTTGAAGAACTTCTCGTGCTGTAAAGCATTGATCGAAGTATTCTCCACTGACAATAATTGTTTTTGAAAGTTTATTTCATCTTCCACGTTTGCAACTGACTTCACGTGACTTTTATAAGCTGATAGATAAATATCAGAGAAATGTGAAGGTTGAAGATGATGTTGGGGAAGGGAAAGTAATAAGGAAATAGTATCTTTGGTGGTTATAGTTTCATCAAAGTCTATTAATATTCTCATGTCCCACAAAAATCCGCAACCACAAATAGAAACACCATAAGGTACAAACCGCACCTGTATTACCCGAATGTCACATGATGTGTCACGTGATAAAGTGTTATGTCTATAGCTCAGCTTTTGTCATAGCACCATAGAAATACTAGTGGAATGCCTTGCTATTGTATTATCATAAACGACTCAGAGAAAGAAAAGAAAACTTATATGGGGGCCTACTGATTGTGGCAGTTGGGGTTTCTTGTTAGGGTTTCTTGTTAGGGTTTCTTGTTAGGGTTTCTTGTTAGGGTTTCTTGTTAGGGTTTCTTGTTAGCATTGGAAATTCAATCATATTCGTATTTCTTGTGTTAAACCAATATCATCTGCAACATAATCACCTTTAAGGAGTTTTTATCTCCATCGTCAAATACAAATCTTCCGTTCCCTAAACGAATAGCTTTTACCCCTGAATTCATATTCATATTTGTATCTGGGGTTGGAAGCGAATGGGAACCATTTAAGATGAAGAGACTCAGATTTTTTTCAATCTCCTAACAATTGTTATACCAAAGAAACAGATTTTTCAAAAATTATTCACGAGATTTTATTATCTTATCATACGATTTGGCTTCTTCCTTACCCCAATTAATGTATATGGCAGGAGCAAAATTAAAATCAAAATATACCTTATGTGATTTATCGATGTCGCAGCGACATGTTCTGGTTAATGGAGGTGTGAGATGTTTTCAGGATTAGAACTGTAATTTAAATGCACACAAAAAAAAGTCGAGTAAAAATTAAAGTACACAAAAATAAAGTACACAAAAAGAAGTGCACAAAAAAAAAATTAAAGAATTTCAAAGGCATTCCGCAAATCAAGAAAATATCACAAGAATTACACTAATAGATCAGAATGCACGGAAAAATAATGTTCAGGCAGTTTAACGGAGTGAAAAAATTTTATTGATTGACACAAAGAATAAAATTCACAAACAGAAAAATAAATTTTTACTATAAAAATATCCACAAACCCAAAATACTCGCATATGCGTTAATGTATGACATCAATATGCTTGCATTAATATTATTTAACCTACATATTCAACCTTGTAACTTCAAAACCTTCTGATAGAATCCATCCCAACTACCATGGACCCAGTTATTGTGGTTAAAGATTTGGTTAATTGTGTTAGACAAATTAATCAAATTCTTAAGGTTTTCATTGAATGACTCTATTTCCTGGTTTGTAGCTTTGGTTTTCAACTTCTTATTTAAGTTAAGGGTTAGGTTGTCCACCAATAATTGAAGATGCGCTGGGGAGTTAAGGTAGGTTGGATGAATGGAGATAAGCTTGGATAAACTTATGAACGCCAAATTTAAGATATCCGGTTCTTTATCGGTAAGACCTTCCGAGATGATATGATCCATGAAGGTATCGTGATTAATGGCGGTGGAGGAGTTAATGATGGAGTAGATAAGTTCAAACACCAATTTTCTGATTTCAAGACCTTCATCAATAACGTATTTGTATGGTCCCATAGGGATGACCTTACGGAATTCAGGGTATTGAAGAAGTTCATTGAAAAGATGGGCTTGTAAGTCCACTTGTTGGAACAATTGGGGGTGGGTATGGAAGAGAGTGATGAGGTTCTTGATGACCATGAGTTTGATATCGATGTTGATGATGGATTGGAAGGATAAGGTGTTGAAGAAGAAGCCTAAGTCTTGCGGAGGGAGTTTCTTAATGAGGAAGTTGGTGATGATAAGGAGAATATAACAGAGTCCAATACCGGTAGTTCCCGACTCAGAGTTTTCTTCTGTATTATCGGTAGCACCGGCACCGGTACTAGCTCCCTTGCCTGCGCCAGCTCCTGGAACGGACACTTTCACCATTACTTCAAATTCTTTCAAAAATTCACCATCTCTGATCATCATCAGTAAAATCTCTCCTACCAAGTTAAACTCTTTCTTTACTTTATCTACGTTAATGTCGTCAAATAACATCTCCCACATCTTCACCTCGAACCCTCTATCGCGATATCTTCCTACGAACGACCTAATACTCACTAACAAATAGGGTTTAAGTCCTTGATGGGTTTTAAAAGCCTGGATTAAATCAGCCCCGTTGATCAAGTAACCTAAAGTTTTAGCTATTTGGTATTTTAAGTCGTCATTAGCGGTGGTGGCGCTGGTGGTGGTGCTACCATCGTTCAACAATCCTATCAACCCTTCAAATTTAACCTTACTATCATGGCCTTCCACAAATCCCAAAATTTCGAGTAATGTCACAAAGTCTCGGTCTACTTGATTCCGTTCAAGCGTTCCGTTGACTTGGTTCTCCAAGTTGGCGATTTCCTCTGACTTGTTCCTTTGGGTTAATACCATAGCCAAGATCTTACTGGTGACCGGAGATGGATTCAAATCGGCCTTGAACTGGAGGTAGAAATCACCTTGTTGACAGATTTGTGTAACAACTTCCTTCAATTCCACCTCAGGGAGTTGGTTAATGTCGTAGTCCATGGAATTGACCACAGTTATGAAGGCATTTATGGTGGGTGGGTCGAAAGTATAGTGGGATAAGTAATGAAGGATGGACTTACTGAGGTCTAAGTCGGTAGGTAAGGCGAGAAGTTGAGCAACATCCATGTGATAGTTGATAGAGGAGAAGAATGTGATGATGAGGGAGATAAGGGGTTTATCATGAGATTGTAGGAATGGGAGGAGTCTTTCCACTAAGCTGGAGAGCCCTGTGTCACCGCCTGTGGTAGTATCAGTACCTTTGGCGCCTCTCCCATCAGCCGCAAGTTTACATAACCCTCCTAAAACCCCACCAATCATCATCTCGTTCATTTGGTCTCCAAAGACTTCCCCTACAACTTGCCAATTCACTCCATTCACCACCATATACTCCGTCAAGCTCCCTACTAATTCTTGTTTTACTTCCACGATCACCGTTTTATCCCTTAACTTGTCTACTAACGTAGTAAACACTTCGGGGCTGGCGGAGTCCATCAATAAGTTTAAGATCTTCAAACTTACTACGACATTGGCGTTATTTTTCACATTTAAGCACAATTTTACCACCAAATCGTCCTTGATCTCCTTATCTACGCCCTTAGCCACCACTTCATGGACCAAATTCAAAATTTCTACCATTTCAAAATGTTTTTCCCCCAAACTTCCCAAGAATTGCTTGAGAAATGATGGAGATACCGTGGAAATCGTCAATAACTTCATCAATAATGGAAGATATACAAAGAAATCCCCGTTTAAATGGGCAAGGATCTTTTGTTCGATGGATGGGACTAAATCTATGTCCTGTGGGCCCATCAAATTGCCAATGGTGGTGAGACATTGCTTGAAAATGATGGGATTGGTATCATTTAATTGGATTAATCGTGGCAAATACGTCGAATCTTTCAACCGATCAATAAGTACAACTGTCTTGTACCGCAATTTCCACGATCCGTCATCAATTTCTTCCATTTCATCACTAAATTCCATGTCTTCAAACTCACTCTCACTCTCAGGTTCTTGTTCGATAGGACTGTAGGTCAAGAATTTACCGATGATGGCAGTAATTTGTGGGTGGACATAGCTATTGTCCACTAACAGCGTCACTATATCTAAGCAGAGTTCCTTATTAAGGTTATCTTCAGTAACTAAATCATAGTCTAAATCCTCAATATCCAAATCTTCGTTCAAGAACTCGTCAACTAACCCATAGAACTCGTCCGGTGGGTATTGGAACCTTGCCTTCTTTACCATCATGGCTAAAAGTACTAATCGATTATTTTTACTGGCAAAGTCACGTGACTTGTGTTCAAAATTCAAATTTATACATAAAAGTAAACTTTCCAATGCTTGGAGGTCGAGCTGGTGGGACGACATCAACAAGTCAAAGCAATAGACGGCTTTCTTGGTCAAAGAATTGGCTTTAAATGACAATTGGACGAGAATATTGGCGATTTTCAACCATTCACCCAGGGTTAACCCATCAAATTTCTTTAATACTTCCATTAATACCTCAAGATCATAGCTACCGACCTCCCCATCAAGCAGGGGTAAGATTAGGTCGATAATGGACCTAACTAGTTTTTCCAGGAAGGTAAAATCACTATTTATCATCAATTTCCATACCATAAGGGAAATATCATCGAGTTTTTGTGTATCATGTTTTTGTGTATTATGGTACAATTGGGTCATAACTTTCATGACGCTGGCGGGGGAAATGTAGGGAAGAATTAGGGGGAAGACTTTAATGGTTTTAGACTTAACATCGTTATTGGGATCGTTAAGGAGTTTGAATAAAATATCTATAAATGATTGAATTTGTGGTTGATTTGATGTGGTGAGGAGCTTTGTGAAGTCTTCTAGGGCCATAAACCTGAGGTCTGGGTCTACATCTAGGGCTTTATCAGTGATGATTTTGAAGTCGTTCATATGTTGATGGTGTCGACGATTCGAGAAGTCGCGCGAGTAGTGCCAGAGGTGTCGCTGGAACTGGAGCTGGAGCTGGAACTGTCGCTATCACTGTCACTGTCGCTATCACTGTCACTATCGCTATCACTGTCACTGTCACTGTCGCTGTCACTATCGCTGGTACTTTCATCACTGTCACTACCACTATCACTGTCTGAGCTATCACTATCTGAGCTATCGCTATCTGAGCTATCACTTTCTGAGCTATCACTTTCTGAGCTATCTTTAGCCTTACTGGCTTTAGCGCTATCTTTCTTCTTATCAGCGGCAGCCTTACTGACTTCCTTGGTCTGGCTGGCCTCCTTGGTCTCACTAACTTCCTCAGACTCGTCAGCTTCCTTCAGGCTATCACCTTCACTTCTAACACCCATCTTGATGAGCACCCTCTTCACCAACTCAACATACGTCTGGTCCATCTCCTCGACCTCTCCCTCAACTTCCTCCCCCTTTAACTTCTTCTCCATCCTTTCCTCGACCTCCTTCATCATCTGGTCCCACTTCCTTACTACTTCTTCAAACTCCTTCACTAATCTGTCTCTACCTCCTCCTTGAATGGTACTAACATACTCCACTAAATACTCCTGGTACTCTTCAGGGCACAGCTTCATGTTCTTCAATACCCAGTTCTGTTTCTGTTTGGAGAATTTCCAGTTATCTTTGTGGTAGAATTGCTTTACATAGGTCCATCCATCGTTAATAGGCGGTGGAGGTTTTTGATCTTTAGGAAGTTTCACTCTTTTAGGAGGTTTAGGGCCTTTGTTGGTGGGTGCTGGACGTTTCTTGGTGGTATGACTATCGATATGTTTGATACCTTCATCTTGGGATTCCAGGACTTTTAACCCGAGTTTCTTCCAGGCTGGTTCCATGATGCGTGAAAATTTTCTGCCATCGCCATCTCCATCGCTGATGGACTAAACTTCTTGGACGTTTAATACCGCCACCAATGGTCGGAGTTGGTATTAAACAGAGCCATTGGTATCCCAGTGATGTCTTTATGGTACCAGTACTTTTAGATTCTTCAATATCGTTGATTTGTCGAATTCTGTTGGTACTGGAAGAGATGAGATAGGTTGTTTGGTTCCACAGTACATTACTGAGAATATGCCTAAGGAATACCCTTAGTTCTATGCTCAGTAAGGTAACCATTGGTACTATACCATCGGGTGTCTTTTTTTTGGCATTATTTTGACAGATTTACTACCATTGTAACATTTGCTTCACACATTGCCTAGATTAACGTACATTGTTTGAGTCTACTATAAGCATTCTACTTGTATTAGATATAGAAATATGTAAACATTCATTTTATAGAGTTTTGTAGAGTTTTTTTTTTTCTGTGTTTGTGGTTTTAGAGCGGTTAAGCTTTTGTGGTCAGTTAAGTTTTTGTGGACAGAGGTTTCTTCCTTTTGTGGATTTAAGCGAATACGTTTTTGTGGAAACAATTCTCTTCCTTTTGTGGAATCTTGAGCGGTTACGTTTATGTGAATAGACTTTTCTTCCTTTTGTGGAATCTTAAGCGGTTATGTATTCTCTAAACATTCCTTATGGACACATGGTTAATTTTTCACTGATTCCATGATCAACTTATTGTATCCACTAACAGCTGCTACTAAATCGCCTCTTTCAACAAACTCATTATCACCATGAGCAACATGAATCGATCCAGGACCATAAAGATATCTTTTTTTCAATGATTTATGGAAATTGGGTACATCAGTAGCATATGCTAAAACAATACTTTCAAATCCTTCCACTTTATAATCAAGGTAAACTGGTGGAATGGTGGCTTCTATTTCATAAGTCAAATGTTCAACTCCGTCTACTTTTTCCTTGACCATCTCCACCACTTTAGGTAAATCTGCTGATATTCTGATAGAAATTGAGGCGTTAGCTGAAGCTGGTACCACGTTAGCTGCCACTCCGATATCAACTTTCCCAACATTCATTGTTGTTGGACCCAATAAATCATCATGAGGTAAGTCTAATGCTAATAAATCATTCAATACTGGGATCATTATCTCACTAGCTGAAATTCCTAATTCTGGGTATCCTGAATGTGAAGCTTTTCCATCAACTTGTATGGTCATTAAGAAAATTCCTTTATGTCCAACACCTAACTTTAATTCCGTTGGTTCACCAAAGATTCCTACCTCGAAAGAAGTATTGTTAAATTGATCGTTGGCAACTTTCATACCATCTCCATTGATTTCTTCACCAACCACAAAAAGCATTGATACATCACCATCCTTAATTAACCCTCTATTCCAAAGTGAAAGGAAACTAAACACTTGACTAGCAACACTTCCTTTAGCATCACAAGTACCTCTACCATAAATCTTAGTACCATCAACGGAGTAAGGAATATAGGGAGGCACAGTATCGATATGACTAGTTAAAAGAACTTTACTACTAGGAGTTTTGATGTAACTAAACACATTGTAACGGTTATTACCGACTTGTTGTAACTCGACAGTCAACCCTTGGTCTTCAAGGAAAGATTTTAATACCATAGCTACTTCATATTCATGACGGGAAATGGAATTAATATCGACCAACAGTTTATGGAAGTCAATGAGAGACTTTTGATTGACCCAATAGTCTTGTTGAGCAAACTTATTGTGTTCAAGGTCAAGCACTGGTACTGAATCAGGTACTGACCCACTTTCCAGCCCAATTGCCCCTAAATCCAACCCAACTCCCAGTCCCATGTCCATCACCTTTTGTCCCCTGACCATTAATAAACAAAGTAACAAACTAAACTTCATCTTTCTTATCTTTCAGTTCCTTAAGTTCTTCCTTTTGTTTTAATTCCGCACCCCAGTTGGTCAACTTGCCCACCAAATCTTCAGAAATCTCATGCGCCGTCTTATCTTGGTCTTCACTTTTGGCCATTTTATCATAAATCCCGTTTAAGTATTGAAGGGAAGTTTCAAAATAGTTATTTATGGTGGGATTGTTTTGTGGATTGACTTGAGTTTTAAGTTGTTTTATGAGATCATTGAGTTCTGCTTGATTATGGTCATTGGTATCTCTAGATTCTACAGGATTTTGTGACATATTCTTTTGAAAAAGTTGGTTTTGTGGATCTAAAAAAAAAATTCAATTTGTGTTTGTGGATTGTTACGTCAAAAAGAAATTTGGTTGGAGTTAATGACACAAATGAAAGGGAAAAAAAAAGATCATCGCTTCCTATTTGGGATTCATGTGATTTTTTTACAATGTCTAAGAAATGAACTCTGACAGGTACGGGGAAGCATGTGGAAGTAGGCTGATATGAATAGTGTACATAAATAGATCTGATGGTTTCAGTTGCTTTTATTTAGACTTCGGAGAACGTGAAATTGATCCGTTTCTAGAATTGCACTATGAAATTTAAATGTGGAGATGTCAGTAAATTTTGGAGATAAGTCACAAAAAGATTAAAAACACAAACAACAAGATTTGAAGTTTACATAAGTAAATCAGATATAATAGAGTACACTTAAACCACAAATACAGTTCTATTCGACACAAATACAATGGTTTTTTTAGTTGATTTTGTGCGATCCATCATCACATCCTATTACCTAGCCGTTAGTCATATGGTGGCTTGCGTTTTTGGTACGTTAATGGCATATATTAACTATGTAGGGTCGTTGGTAGTCGATGGGTTTGATACGTTATTGTACTATGCGATGAATTTAGTTATGATGGGATTTCTGTTTGTGGATTTATTAGACGGATGGTATGGAGATGTTAGTGAAAAGGTAGGAATATTGGTAACAGGGTACAATAATGATTTTTTCAGTAAGATCAATTGAGCCGGGTAGTGTGGAGGTCCTGGCACCAACCATTGGCTGAACTTACACCAACTACAGGTGAACTTACACCAACTACAGGTGAACTGGCCACACTGGTGGGGCTTGTGAGATTGAATGCCGGTGAAACACCGGCTTATTTATTAGAAATATATTCACTATGGGATACTCTACATGATAGATGAGGTGGTGGTAACGTTGTAGGCTATTGGTGGTGTAGATGGTTAGTAGGTACCGGTGGTGTCCTAAATCTCATCCTCCTTATCCAATTCATACCCACCAAATTTCCTAGCACTAACTCTCTTCTCAAACAACACATCCAATTCATCATAAGTTCTTCCCTTGGTCTCAGGAAGTCTGAAATAACTCCACACCAACGTAGGGAAGGCTGTACCAAACCATACTAAAGCCGTTTTACCCTTCAAATTAGCTTCAGTAGGATTAATCAAGTAAGGTTCCACAATATGACTGATCAATTGTACCAAATTATACGTATTTCTAGCAATAGAAATGGTCTGGATCCTCAATCTAGTGGCACTCATCTCTGAAGTGATAGTGAAAGCCAACGGACCAATAGTTAAGGCATAGGTAGCTACCCAAATAAGACATAACGCCGATTGACCCCATTTGACGTTGGAATTCAGCTCTGCTGGAGCGGCCAAGATCCCTATAAGTAACAAGATCAATGTCAATACAGCATAACCTCCCACATAGATTGTTCTACGTCCCAAACGATTGATAAGGAACCATGAACAAACAGTCCCAGTAAACGCAATGGCAGTGACCCCCAAATTAAGCTTATAAGTGTCACTAGGATTAAGACCAGCTTGACGGAAGAAATAACTTGGACTATAAGCAATAGCAGTCCCCAGTAAAGTTTGGCCGGCAAATACTATAGAACTAATTTCAGTACGTCTTAAGTTAGGTCCACGGAAACATTCGAGGTATGATCTAACACCTTTGTTTTCAGCCTTTTCCTTTTCTCTTTCCATTTCATTGGTATGAATCATCAAAGCTACTTGTTGATGAGCTTTGAAATGAGTAGATCCATCAGTTAAACGTTTGACTGATTTGATGGCATCTTCATGACGTCCTTTACGTACAAGCCACCAGGGAGAATCTGGGGCGAATAATGTAAGGAGGAAAAGAGGTACTGGCCAAGCCCATTGAATAGCAAATGGGATTCTATAACCCCATTCGGAGGTATTGGAGACAAGTCCTCTTAAAACCCCAGCAGCCACAAATTGACCCATGGCCCAACAACAGTTAACATAAGCAGTCAAATAACCTCTAAGATGAAGAGGTAATACTTCCGAACTGTAAGAAGGTCCCATAGTGGAGAAGACACCCCAAGGAATACCACAGAAAACTTGTCCAATAACCAAAGTTTCGACATTTTTAGCAAAGAAGGTAATGAAAATGAAAGCTGACATTACCACCAAACTTACAAGAATCACCATTCTATGGCCGAACTTTTCTGTCAAGTAACCATTCATGAAATTCCCAATAATAAGCCCACAAGATGAGGCTGCTCCCAAAGCACTTTGCCAACGTCCTGCGAGTTCATAAGTCCCTTCAGCAGTTAATTCTCCGTACTTTTGTTGGAAACTGGGGTATCCAAAGAACGAAGACATTAAAATGTTGTCATATCCCTATAAATTGTTAGTATTCTCCTTTTTGGTGAAACTGCCCGATGGGCATTATGTGCCCGGTGGGGCAATGAAGTTAAGGGTTTTATAGATTTTCCAAGTGAAATCTTTGAAAACACCCCATTCCAACAGCTTACATACCTCCATAACAATAGTTAATGACATAACCACGGCCCAAAAAACAGCTTTCTTATGAAGTTTAAGTGCTTCACGGAAACTTGTCTCGTGTTCATCCTTACTTGCATCTTTAGCATCTTGCAAAATCACTTTAGCTACGTCATCTTTGATAGAAGAAGCATCTGATTGTACATCATCATGTACTACTTCTGGCTTGTCGATATGATCGACTTGAAGTTTATGTTCACTGGTCATGAGGCTTTTACTTAGGAATCCGGGGCATTTATAGTTGACTCGTAAAACCCCAGAATTACCCCATAGTCTATTATATCTCATGCATTACCTCCACGAAGCTCCTCCACCAAATGCATCCTCCACAACAGGTATTCGATTCCGCTTTCTTTCCACGTATTTTTACCTCTTGATCTTTTCTTTTGATATTATCCTTTGGTCTTTTCTTTAGACGTTAGCCTTTCACACCCTTTCACCTTGCCCATCCACATTGCCTCTGCTACAATCTCCTGCTTTTTCATCCTCCCATTCACCCAAATCCGCCCTTTCATCCTATAGCTATACAAATCTCGTAAAGAGTATCGGAATTTTTACGTAAGCACGATAACCAATTGTTTAACGTAAATCCTTCATCCCCCACATAACTTAGGAACGTCATAAGGTAAACGTGGAGGATGGTTGGGGGTAACTACTCATTGAACCAATCAATTGTCTCCATCAATCACCCCAAAGCCAAAACCACTTTTCATCATTCCCCCACCAAATCACATGTCGCGTCCCAACCGTTGATGTCGTGGGGTAGATATAAATCTGGAGTAATCTCCCCCACCATCATTAATGAGTTCTGATCATTTCAGTGTAGATAGACACGTAGATTCTGACACCATCTTCACCAGAGGACGGTGGGAATTGAAACAAGGCATCAAAGTCCGTTGGGCAACAGAAAATGTTAAATCGGTAGTTAAAGAAAATGAACTTTACTCGGTGTACAGTACAAAACCCATCAATCATCGTGGTGATACTTTAAATAATGGGATCATTACCACCAGATTACTGGGAGCTGGTGATGATATTGTTAAGTTAGAAGCTTATCATGACAAATCCGCTTATAATCATGCTAAAGAACCCCGGTTCGAAGTTAATACCACACCTGCTACTGCTACTGTTGAAGCTGTGACTGGTACTGCTGCCACTAATGAAGCTTCTGCCACTGGGTATACGGTAAAATCCGGTAATTTATCAGCCAAAATCGATGAAAAGTTCTTTGGTATGGAATTTTCTGGCGATAAACCCTTGACCAAGCTTGGTTTCAGATCTGTGGGGTACGTGGAAGATTCCCGATTCCCCAAACCAGGGTTAACCGGCCATACTCATCAGGACTATGTCACCATGCAATTACACTTATCGGTGGGGGAGAAACTCTACGGTTTGGGTGAAAGGTACGGAGCTTTTGTTAAGAATGGTCAACATATTGAGATGTGGAACGAAGATGGTGGTACTGCCAGTAACGTTACTTATAAGAATGTCCCATTTTATATGTCTAATCGCGGATATGGGGTTTTTGTGGATTCAACATCCAACGTTTCATTTGATTTACAAAATGAGTGTACAAATAGAGTTAATATTGTGGTTATGGGACAAGGAATGAGACTTTATTTGATCTATGGGCCCACTCCTAAAGAGATTCTCGCTAAATATGCTTCATTGACCGGTCTTCCAGCCCTCCCACCAGCATGGACTTTTGGTTTATGGCTCTCAACATCTTTCCTTACTGATTATGACTACGATACCGTCAGTAAATTCATCACGGGGATGAAATCTAGAGACATTCCTTTGACCGTTTTCCATTTTGACTGTTTCTGGATGAAAGGGTTCCAATGGTGTGACTTTAAGTTCGACCCCAAGTACTTCCCTGATGCTAAGAAGATGTTGGGGGACCTTAAGACCAACTTCGGTGTAAAAATTTGTGTATGGATCAACAGTTACATCGGCCAAGAGTCCGACTTATTCGATGAATGTGATTCCCAAGGGTATTTCATCAAGAAATCCGACGGAGCTTCGTACCAGTGTGATTTATGGCAAGGAGGCATGGGTATTATTGACTTCACTAACCCAGAAGCATATAAATGGTTCCAGAGCAAGTTAGCTCAACTTGTGGATTTGGGAGTTGATTGTTTCAAGACAGATTTCGGGGAAAGAATTCCTTCTAGGGACGTAACTTACCACGACGGTACTAACCCCGTTGGCATGCACAATTACTACACTTACTTATACAACAAATGTGTATTTGAGGTATTACAAGAAAAGAAAGGTGAGGACGAAGCATGTCTTTTTGCTAGGTCCACCACTGCCGGAGGTCAAAAATTCCCTGTTCATTGGGGTGGTGATTGTGAATCCACTTTTGAAGCTATGGCAGAATCTTTACGTGGAGGTTTAAGTCTTAGTCTTTGTGGATTTGGATTCTGGTCACATGACATCGGTGGTTTTGAAGGGTCCCCTCATCCTGCGGTTTATAAAAGATGGTGTGCATTCGGTCTCTTATCTTCCCATTCAAGATTACATGGGTCTCATTCGTACCGTGTACCATGGAATTTTGACGATGAAAGTTCGGTAGTGTTACAAAAATTCACCAAATTGAAGTTATCGTTGATGCCATACATTTTTGGTGCTGCTGTAGAAGCTAGTCGTAGTGCTACGCCTGTCATGAGACCAATGGTCCTCGAATTCCCCGATGATAAGATCGCTCAAACTTGTGATGGACAATTCATGTTGGGTGATTGTTTAATGGTGGCCCCGGTATTTTCCGCCGAAGGTGATGTTTCCTTCTACTTACCTAAGGGGAAATGGTACGGCCTTTTAGACGGTAAAGTCAGAGACAGTCAAGGTAAAGGAGAATGGTTTGATGAGGTTCATGACTTCAAATCCTTACCATTACTTGTTAGACCCAACTCCGTGTTCATTAGTAGTACCACCGATACTTCTACCCCAGTGTACGATTACCACAAAGATTACATAGTGAACATCTATGCTGTTGAAGGTACAAAATCAGTTGACATTCCAGACACTTCAGGTAAGATTGTAGCCACTGTTACGGTAACTCTGACCGCCAGTGGATATTCTATCGATGCCCCCGGTAATTTCAGTGTTAAGGTTTTAGGTCAGGATGTAAAAGAGTCAATTGACGGTATTGTTGGTAGTAGTCCCAGTGTAGTTGAATTTGCATAAATCTCTAGCGCGACAATCGACCTATTTTATCTCTTTTTCCGCACTTTCTACCACCATGGCCCTACTTATAGGTCCACTGGTTGGCCCTAGTGGCCCCAACCTCTGGCCCCAAATTCAATTTCGCGCTTTTAAGTTCTTTATGGACATCTACACATACTTAACAGAAGACGTCTTGAACCAGTTCCAAGACACTGGAACGGAGAATCTTATCCAAGTGATAGATTCTGGCGATGCCAATGCCACGGCCATGATCTTCACCGAACTCCTCATGGTGTTTGAAGATGGAAATCTCCCCCAAGATTCAATTTTTCAGTTTTTGTCCCAAGCTATAAAACAAGAAACCACCGCTGAAATCTTCTGTCTGGTACTAAATGTGTTCCCGTTATCGACTCCGGTCAAGGAGCTTATCACTAATTTGGTCCAACAGTCCAAAGTCATCAAAATATCCACGTTATCACGTACGATCAAGTTCGATACCTTATTGTCATTAGGCTTAATCCCCGAATCATCCAACCGTCAGCTCGCTGGACGTAAACGAGACGAATATTATACCCAGAAGAAGTTCAACTTGGTCCATGAGGAAGTAGAAGGGTTCTGTCGACTCATTGCTGAAGTTAATGGCGTGTTACGAAGTGAAAATAGTGAATTCCAGGTGGAGTTCGCCATAAAAATGGTCCAAAGCTTAATGGGTCATTATGGACTTGACCCTAATAAAGTATTTGATGTGTTGGTGGACATATTTGCTAACAATTTTGTGGGGAATCAAACATTTGTCATTGATTTCTTCAAAAAATCACCTTGGTGGCCACAAAAACCTGCTTCTAATGCCTCCATGTTATCCCTCCACGAAGGTGGAGACCATGAATTGTCTAAACTCGTGGGGTTTAAGCTCGCTCGATATGGTGAAGATAAAGTTTTACCGGAAACATTGAAATTACTTGTTTCAGTATTGATCAAAGAAGGTTTATTGAATTTCGCTGTCGTCTATAAGTTCTTGCTAGGTGATGAAGCTATGCCTAAGCTAGAACAGTTGTACAAAAAGAAGCTTGATGATGAGGTTTTCCAATCAACTGCTAGTGCTTTGGCTTTAGCCGCACCGTTATTGGACGATGATGATGACTCCACCACCACCAAAACGTCTACCAAGGCCCAAGAGGCTGTAGAACAACCATTGGATGTTCAAATCAACGGAAACATGAAGTTCCAAATGCTTCGTCTGTTTTTAAGTATAGGTTTATACTGGCCATCAATCTATATCTTGACCGAATACCCCTTCATGGCCAAGATAGATGCAGAAACTCGAGAATTGATGTTCCGTCTAACTCACCACATGATCTCCCCATTGTATAACCAACTTTCATCCTTGGACTCCAATGATTTATCCCATTTACTGACGTCCAAAAAACTCCTCCACAGTCGTGGGGGTAATGAGGTTTATGGTAAAGATTTTGAACAAACCACTTTACTTAGCTTCAAAGCAACCATTCAGAGCTTTAGTCAGAAGAAGTTTATATTCTTCTACGATGCATGGACCCAAGGTTTACCAGTAATTACCACCATTGATGATCTTTTCCGTATCCATAGAGAATTTCTCAAATTTGTTGATGTTTATATCGCCAAAGATGTTTCGTTGTATGCAAAAATTTGTGACATTGGTGCTAATAGTCTCATAAATGCTGAAGATACCGTGAAAGATCAATGGTACGTTTATTACAGGAACTATATCTTCCCGGCCATCTCCATGGTTGAAGAAAACACGTTAATTGTCGATAAAGCATTCAAAATCCTTTCCTTTTACCCCAAAGAAACTCGTTTCAATCTTTATAGTGAACTCCATCAAGTGTTGTCTAAGTCCAATCCTCTTATCAAGATTGCTTATGGTAAGGCGGAGAAATCTACTAAGAATGTATTAAAAAGATTGTCTAAGGAGACCGTTAGACCTATGATGAGACGTATCGCTAAGATCAGTTACTCTAATCCACTACCTTGCTTCCTTACGGTACTTCAACAGATAGAAAGTTATGATAATTTGAATACTTTAGTGGTGGAAACTGCTCGTTATTTCAATGACTATGGTTGGGATGTTCTTACTCTCGCTATAATGATCAGGCTCACTGCCCCAGGTAGGTCGAACGTTCAAGAAAGTGGGCTTTTTGAACGTCAATGGATCCAATCTTTGGCTTCATTCATCGGTAAGATCTGTCAACGGTACCCCAATGCTATAGATATTGCTACTTTACTTGACTTCTTATTGAAATCATTCCATGCCAATGATACCGCGGGACTTATTGTATTAAAAGAGATGCTTATGGCTATGGGAGGTATTCAAGCCATTCTGAATCTCGCCCTAGATCAAATTTATAAACTTAATAGTGGAGATTCCATCAGAAAGTTGGTTTTCCATACCATCAACGATACCAGATTCGACCGAGTCAAGTCGGGGAAAGTGCTAGTGAAAAATTTACTTGATCTTGATTGTGTTAATGAACTTTTAGTGCTTTTGTGTCAAGTAAATGATGCTTCAGATTATGTTGAAGATTCTCATTTGAAGATTTTGACCAATAGGAAAGACGATATCACCAATGTCATTCAGTTGTATGTGGAATTGATTCTGTTCTTTTCCGATGGGGACCAACCTCATCTTATGGCCCTTCCTCAGCTTGTTAGTCAGTATAAAGTTCCTATTGAATGGGGGTTTCAAATCTGGAGACGGTACTTACCCAAAACGGAAATGTCCGAGATTTCCCAATTAGCTCCTTCAGACTTATCAGGTGACTTATTCACTCTGTTCTGGAAATTAGGATTGTACGACATCAACTATCAGGAACTGTTTTATGAAGAGGCAGCTAAGAAAGCAAAGGATACAGTGAACCTGTTGAGAACGGAATCCAAAAGTAAAAAGTATAAACCTGTTCATGTGTTGGACAAATTACATGATGATTTGGTTGCTGCCGAAACCATGGAGTCAAATATTTCAGAAGATAAAAAAGTTCATTATGAACATCATCAAGAAGTTTTCAAACTTTTCACTGCCTCCAATTGGTTCAATGATAATGAAGGTAAATTCCTTGAAGCATGTATTTTACCACGATCAATTCATTCTTCCTTTGATGCAGTATACTCAGCCAAGTTCTTAGTAACGTTAGTCAATTCCAACGTTACTGGGTTTTCATTATTCAAAATCTTAGATATTTTGATCAATGGATCTATCGTGGGGGGTACTATATTTACCTCCACGCCTTTGGAGGCAGAAAATTTCGGACTTTTTTTCGCTGAACTTTTAACTACCTTAAGTTCATGGACCCATGATTATAATGATAATTTGGGGATAGGCTTTTCCGAATTCAAGACCAAAGTTTACAATTATCATCAATGTATTCTTGAGAAACTTACCAAGAATCTTGAATCTGTTGATTATATGAGTAGAAGAAACTCTATCACCTTCTTGAAGAACATAATTGGTCTTTATCCAGTAGTAGAAGATCAATGTGAAGTGTTAGCATCATTAATAACTAATATCATTGATACAGAGACCCGTGATGACTTGAAATTGGCTGCTAGTGCCTTAGTGGGACATTTGAAATCCCGTTCCAAGTCATGGTTGCCACTTTGGGAGTTCATAGATATGGATGAAGAAGCTCTTGAGAAACATAAAGCTGGAAGAGATGAGAAGAAGAGAGTTGAAGCTGAGAAGAAAGCTAAAGAAGAGGAAGAAAGAAAGAAAGTGGAGAAAGAAAAGGAAGATAAGGAAAGACTCAAACAAACGTTAGATTATTATTCTAATGTGGTTGGTGCTCGTGGAAGTAGGGATACTGGGTCTAAGAACAGATATGACAAGTATTCAGAGTATCAAGATAGAGAGAGTTCGGAGACTCCTGACGTGGGGGATGAAGTGGAGGATAAAGTGGAGGATATGGAAGTGGATGCTGGTGAAGAGCCTGAGGTTGAGGTTGAGGCTGATGTTGAAGGTGATATTGAGACTGAAGGTGATGCTGTTGTAGATGAGGCTGCTGACACTGCTGAGGTACCTGAGGTACCCGAGTCTGTTGAACCTGCTGAACTTAATGAACCTCAAGAAGATGCTGAACCTCAAAGTGAAACTGAACCAGAAGTCACCCCACAACCACAGGAAGAACAAGAAGAACAAAAAGATCCAGAACAAGAAGAACAAATAGAACCAGAACAAATAGAACCTGTCCAAGAAAAACAACCAGAACCCGTGGAAAAACCTGCTCCAGAATCTTCTATAAAACGTGGCGGTCCTTTGAAACCTCAAGCTTCCACTACAGGACGTAAGTTCTACGATTCCAACTACTATGGTCAAAACACAAACTATCGTGGATATAACGGTAACTACAATCGTAATCCGGGTCCTCGTAATAATGGAGCTCGTTCTCGTCCTTCAGGTCCTTCCAACCCACCTCCAGGCCCAGCACCTTCAGGTCCAAGATCAGCACCTCGTGGTCCACCAAGGGGTCCCAGTGCTCCTTCAAGACCTCCTTCAGGTCCAAACTCAAGACCTACCACCCCCTCAGGTCCTCGTGCCCCTGCTGGTCCTAAAGCTCCTTCTGGTCCTAAAGCCCCTGCTTCTCGAGCCCCTGCTGGTCCTAGAAACCCCCCACCTCGAACTTTTGACCGATCACAACCAAAATCTCGTGGTCCCCCACCTCCTCCCCCACCTGGAGGTCCAACCAAAAGAAAAAACCCCACCGATAATTCTAATGATGCCAAACGTCGTAGATATTAATATACATTATAACTATTTAGTTCTTTATCTATCATCTGATTAATCTCTTCTTCTCCCTTATAATCGTTATCGTTATCATTATCGTTATCATTATCGTTTAAAGTAGCCAAGAAGTCCAGAACTTTCCTATAAGTCTCCTGATGGGTCTTAAGATGTAATTTCAAGTTATGATCTCTAGTAAACTTCCTATCACATGATTTCACAGGACAAGGGATAGTCTTTGTGTCACCCAGAAGAATATCGAAGATACTTTTCCCCAGATCTAGGGCCTCATTCAAAGACTTTAAGGATTGAGCTACATTGGAATTGACCTCAATATCCTCAACCACTTCTTCTGGTTGATCAAACATCTTAAATTCTACTTTTTCAACAGTCTCGCCTACTTCTGGCTTCACTATATCTTCAGGAACATTACCATCATGGAATTGGTTGTAATGGTCTATTAATTCCAACTTTTTGACGAAGTTCCCATTACAATATTCACAATTCCATAGTTTAACCTTCTTGGTTTCATCATGAGTGATCATGTGACTCATCAATCCATGAGTTCCCACACATCCTTTACCACAAACCTTACATCTTATCTTGGGATGATCATTCTTGACATGAAGTTGGAGGGCTGACCAGGTTTTGAAGTTCTTGAAACATCCTTTACTGTCACAATGATAGGTGGGAGTTTCACTATGGTACTTTAAGTTATGTTGAGCCAATCTGTAAGGTCTGGTGAAAGTCTTATTACACTTATGGCACGTAAGGGCTCTCTCGTGGACTGAAAGTACATGATGTCTTAAGGTTTGATGCTTGTAGAAAGCCTCATCACAACCAGGATGAGTACATTTGAACGATTTCTCGTGGGTTATCTCATGACGTTTCAAGTGTTGGGCGGTATTGACACCTTTACCGCATATAGAACAATGGAACGGTTTGGAATCGGGGTTTTGATGGGAGATTTCATGAGCTTGAAGATGAGACTTTCTAAGGAAACTTTTATCACAGGCGGTGCATTGGAATGGTCTCTCCCCCGTATGGGTCCTTTTGTGTTGCTCTAGTAGTGATGGTTTACTATAAGCCTTGTCACAACCTGGGAAGTCACATAAATGGTTCTTAGGTCGAGAACTTGACCCATAAGATGACACTGATGATGGCATTAGTAAAAACTTCGCACTGAGATGTAGTTGAAGGTCTTAGTAGTGGGATGGGTCATTCAAGTCGCGATTCTCGCGATCTGACGTGTCAAACATATCAGAAACATGCTAACAATACTCCCTATACCTTTTGAATCCTTCAAAACCCTTCAGTTATCCCTTAAAAACGGGTTAAACTTTCTTTGACTCCCTTATAGCCCATGAGCTCACTTTACCGGCAAGACTTCGTTCCTCATGGCCCAATGGTTAAGGCGTGTGGCTACGATGTAGCAGGAACCACAAGATTCCAGGTTCGAGTCCTGGTGGGGAAGTCTTTTTTTTCATCCTTTGAAAATGTGAAAAACTTCCCCCAAACCCTCTGACTGGCTACATTCTGTCCCCATATCCTGTCCCCATACCCCTAACCTTCCATTAATCCCTAATATTTACCTTATAATCCCCCAACAAGGAGTCGAGTCACGTGACGCGCACTTTGCTCACCACCACCACCCTTGAAAACCGCAAAAGCAATATTCGGCCAAAAATATCAGAATGGACTCCAAGACCATTCTTCTTAGACTTTCTAATGATGGTGAACCCATCAATAACTCCGCAGTCCACAACGGAGTTCTCATCCTTCCCCTGGTACCGTTACCTTCTAATTATCACCCAGGAGACCCTATCTTTGTGTTAACTATGGTAATGAATGCTGCTTCCAAAGTATCGAGGAAAGGGGTTCTTTTCCTGAATGTTACAGGTCCAGATTTCAAATTCGATCGGTCTAAGTTTGGTCAATTCCCCATTGAGACTTCCTTCGACAAAGACATTGTTATCAAGGTCCCGATCTATGCTCCAGGGGTTTTCAGCTATTATATTCAATATGAACAAGGTGATACTACAGCTAAGACCAAGGAATTCTACATTAACGTGCCACCTAACTTGAGAGTTGGTAGCAAATTTGTACCATTCAATTCCATCAATATCCAGACATTGGTTTCCAAATGGTGTGGAGATTTGGCCAATTGGGATGGCATTTTCAAAGAAATCAGTTATAAGGGGTATAATATGATTCATTTCACACCTCTTCAACATCGTGGAGAATCAGATTCTCCTTATTCCATTTATGATCAATTATCCTTTGATCCCAAATTATTTGGTGACACTGATGCCATGAGTTTCTTGAACGATTTGTTGGAGAAACATCATTTGATGTCGTTGACCGATGTCGTATGGAACCATACTGCCAACAATTCTTCATGGATTCGTCAGCATCCTGAAGCAGGTTATAATCAAGAAACTGCACCAAATTTAAGGTCTGCCATAGAATTAGACTCAGAGTTACTTAAATTTTCCCGTAACTTGGCACAGCTTGGGTATCCTACCACCCTTGAAACTCCTGATGACTTAAAACGTATCATGGAAGGTATTGAAACTCATGTTCTTACACCTTTAAACTTATGGCAATTTTATATTTTCAATAAGGCCGACATTTTGGCAAAACTCCGCGACTTCCACCAAGCGCCGCACGACATTTCGCCCATTGCTATTCCTGGAAATGTTGATGTTTCAAATTTAAAACAATTGGCTAAATTCGTACTTGATACTTGTAATGTTCATGAAACTGTTGTGTTGGAAGATAGGTACACCAACACTTTGGATAGTGGACGATTTTTAGGAGTTCTAGCATCAGTTTTCAATGGAGATTTAGGTGATGTTGAATTTACTGTCTTAGATCATAAAGCTTCCGCTATTATTGATGAAATCAATCTCAATTTGTATAAGGAATATGATCAAGATGTTGAAACCATCAAACTGCAACTTTCTTCCAGAATTAACTACTTAAGATTAGACCGCGGAGGTCCGCGGATGGGTGAAGTAACTGAAAAAGTTCCTTTAACTGAACCTTATTTCACTCGATTCACTACAGATGGTGTAGAATATTCTCTTGCTAATAATGGATGGATTTGGGGTGGAAACCCCTTAGTGGATTTTGCATCTTCTCAATCTAAGGCTTATCTTAGACGTGAAGTGATCGTTTGGGGAGATTGTATCAAATTAAGGTATGGTAAAGGACCTGAAGATTCACCTTATTTATGGGAAAGAATGATCAAATATACTGAAATGTGTGCTAAGGCATTTAATGGGTTTAGAATCGATAATTGTCATTCTACTCCTTTACATGTGGGAGAGAAACTTTTAGATGCTGCCAGAAACGTCAACCCTGATTTATACGTCGTAGCAGAATTATTCAGTGGATCAGAAGAAATGGATAAGATCTTTGTGGAACGTCTTGGTATCAACAGTTTAATCCGTGAAGCTATGCAAGCTTGGAATGTTCAAGAATTATCACGATTAGTCCACAAACATGGTGGTAGACCTCTTGGATCGTATAATTGGTTACCATTAGATGAATATGCATATCCTGCCACTAAAGAACCGGAATCTAAAGAATTGCCCATACCTAAAGTTCTTACTAGTCAAGCACCTCATGCATTATTCATGGATTGTACTCATGATAATGAAACTCCTGCTCAACTTCGTACTGTGGAAGATACTCTTCCTAATGCTGCATTAGTGGCATTTTGTTCTTCGGCCATTGGAAGTGTTTTTGGGTATGATGAGGGTTACCCTAAATTACTCGATGTGGTAGGAGAACATCGTCAATACACCTATGGTGAAGGTATCAGAGAAGTCAAAAGGAAACTTCATCATATCAGAACCCTTCTCGCCGAAGAAAGTGAAGATATCTTAAGAGATCATGAAACTTATATTCATCATGATGGACAGTATATTACCATTCAACGGTATAATGCCCGTACAGCTAAAGGATGGTTCCTTATAGCTCGATGTAAGTTCAATGCTTATGAACCTGATCAAGTACTCGCTCCATGTATCCTTAGTGGAACCAAAGTCAAGAAGGAGTTCGCTTATAGTTTGCATAGATCAGGTGATTATTATGATGATCCAAATAATTTGAATGCCATCCCAACGGAATTAAAGGAATTGGAAATGCCTGACGTAGAATTTATCGATAATGAGTCCATCATTAGAGTTCCTGATCTGTTTGTACCAGGATCCATAGCTGTTTATTCTACTGAAATCCCTGGAGTTGATATTAATCTTGATAATTTCGTTAAACAAGGAGCCATTGAAGAATCAATTGATCTTAATCTTTACGATTTGAACGCCTTGATGTACCGATGTGAAGCTGAAGAACGTGACTTTAGTGGAGGTTCTGACGGAGTTTATACTGTTCCTGGTTATGGTCCCCTTGTATATGCAGGATTAGAAGGATGGAATTCGGTGTTAAAAGGGGTTATTTGGGAAAATGGATTGGCTCATGCTATCAGTAATCATCTTAGAGATGGAGAATGGGCGTTGGATTATGTAATCAATCGTTTGGAAAAGTATAAATCCAATGGACTTGATAGATTCAAAACCTGGTTGAAATCTCGTATTGATGCCATTAGAGTGGTTCCATATTTCCTTAGACCGAGATTCTTTGCATTGGTGATAGGTACAGCTTATCAAGCATGTAGATTCAGAAGTTTAAGGTTATTAGGGACTCAGGTTCAAGGGTCGACCAATTTCATCCAAAGTCTCGCTTTAACTTCAGTACAAATGACAGGTTTGATGAAGAATACTTCCCTTTTCCCTAAAGAACAAGTTCCTAGTATGGCAGCAGGATTACCTCATTTCTCCAATGATTATATGAGATGTTGGGGAAGAGATGTGTTTATCTCCTTCCGTGGACTTTTAATCGTACCAGAACGGTACGATGATGCCAGAAATCATATTCTTGGATTCGCTAAGACGTTGAAACATGGATTGATTCCTAACTTATTAGATGCTGGAAGAAACCCTCGTTATAACGCTCGTGATGCTGCGTGGTTTTTCCTTCAAGCCATTCAAGAATACGTCCATTACGTCCCTAATGGGGAGAAAATCTTGGACGATAAAGTCACCAGAAGATTCCCCTTGGACGACCGTTATATCCCTCATGATGATCCTGAAGCGTTCAGTTATGAAAGTTCTATTAGAGAAATCATCTATGAGATCTTAGCTCGCCATGCTAGTGGTATTAAGTACCGTGAAGCCAACGCTGGGCCTAACCTTGATTCCCAAATGAAAGATGAAGGGTTCAACGTTGAAGTTAACGTTGACTGGTCTACAGGATTGATCTTTGGTGGTCAACAATTCAATTGTGGAACATGGATGGATAAAATGGGTGAGAGTGAACGAGCTGGTAATAAGGGATATCCGGGTACTCCCAGGGATGGAGCAGCTGTAGAAATTCAAGGTTTATTGAAATCAGCTCTTAGATTTGTTAATGGTTTGAAAGATTTTGGGTATCATGAAGTCACTAAGAACGACGGTACCACCATCAGTCTTGTTGATTGGGAGAAATTAGTTCAAGAGAACTTCCACAAATGTTTCTATGTCCCTGAATCAGCTGAAGACGATGGTCAGTACGATATTGATCCAAGTCTTGTTAACCAAAGAGGTATTTATAAAGATCTTTATCGTGCTGGTAAACCGTATGAGGATTATCAATTAAGACCAAACTTCGCCATTGCCATGACAGTAGCTCCCGAGTTGTTTGATAAGTCTAAGGGGTTCTTGGCTTTAGAGAAAGCCGATAAAATCATTCGTGGACCTATTGGGATGAGAACTTTAGACCCCAGTGATTGGAATTATCGCCCATACTACCATAATTCCGTCGATAGTGATGATTTTGCTACTTCCAAAGGTAGAAACTACCACCA
Source organism: Yamadazyma jaroonii (assembly GCA_943733655.1). Taxonomy (NCBI): domain Eukaryota; kingdom Fungi; phylum Ascomycota; class Pichiomycetes; order Serinales; family Debaryomycetaceae; genus Yamadazyma; species Yamadazyma jaroonii. The sequence continues at coordinate 41,376 of CALSDN010000024.1, forward strand.
AGGACCTGAATGGTGCTGGTGTATGGGATATTTCCTTAGAGCTTTTGCTAAGTTCTACTGCTGGGATAAAGATTGTGGCCAGAGTATTGAGTTATTGACGGAATTGAACGATAAGATCCAGTACCATATTCAATGGATTAAGGACAGTCCGTGGGCGGGGCTCACGGAGTTGACTAATAAGGATGGAGAGTTGTGTGGAGATAGTAGTCCTACACAAGCATGGTCAGGGTCATGTTTATTAGATTTATACTTTGATTTGTGGACCGAGAAGGCGTGAGTTGAAGGCTTTGTGGACTCAATAGACGTTATCCAAGACTTTCGTGGACTCGCAAAGGGCTCGTAAGAAACCTGCTCCTCCAGCCCCTTAGTTAGTGTTAGATATAGAGCGTTTGAAATTCTCCCTTCATTTTCTCTGGTGCGATGTGGACCCAAATCACCGCGAATACCTAGGCCCATCTTGCACCCGACCCATGGCACTAACATTCGCAGTCGCACATCTCCCTCAACTACGCGTATGGTTGGTGAATCAAGATCAGAACTTCTACAATGGCTCAATGCTACCCTCGACTTGGACTATACCAAAGTCGAACAATGTGGTAGTGGAGCTGCCTACTGTCAATTGCTCGACTCAATTTACGGTGACATTCCCATGTCTCGTGTAAACTTCACCACCAAATTAGAATACGAGTATCTAAACAACATGAAAGTCCTTCAAAGTGGCTTCAGTAAACACAAAATCACCAAGAACATCGATGTCAATAGGTTGGCCAAGTGCAGATTACAGGATAATTTGGAACTTTTACAATGGTTCAAGAAGTATTGGATGGAAAATAAGGATTTGAACCAACCTTATGATGCTATAGGTAGAAGGATGAAGAAAAAAGGTAGATCAGTGTCTGCCGGTACTGGTGGTACTAGTTATGATGCTGGTAGTACGGCTAGTTCAGGTGTGAAACCAACTCCGGTCAAAAAACCTATCAGTGTTAGTGTTGGTGGAAAACCACGCTTAAGTAATGATCCATGTAAGAAGTGTTCTGACTACGAGGCCCAAATCCTGGACCTTACCAGTAGTTTACAAGCAGTTACACAAAGTAATGATGAAGTTTCGGCGGAGAGACAATTCTATTTCACCAAATTAAGGGAGATAGAGTTATTGGTGACCAATGCCCTTCCCAGATTAGAGCTGGGGGAAACCATAGATGTAACTGAAGTATTGAAGGAGATCCAGTCGATATTGTATCAACCTGAAGAAGGATTTAGCGTTGATGAAGAGATGGAACAAAGTGATGAATTTTAGATCCATGAGTTCTAGAACTACAATCCCTGGTTCACTGGTGTACTCCACAGTACCCACTACGGTACCACCATTCAATACTTCCCCCCACCCAATCCCTCCACGCACATCAACGCCCCCATCGCCTTATCTTCATAATCTCAATATATCACGTGACTATCCCATCTCTGCAGAAAAAAATTTTTAACCGCAAAAGTGTTTCAGATTTATCTACTTTGTGATACAAGCCCTAAATACTACAAAACTGCCCCTAGAATACCGTACCACTGCGGTAATGACTCTAGGAAATTATAACCATATAAGAAGAAACTCCGTGGGTGCACCGTACTCCATTCCTGCTAAGCATCAGCATCATTATGTATCCCGTCATCACAATATCAGTAATCACCTGGTACCTGGGTATATAGACCCTCCACCAATTAGGGAGGGCCATGGGAGTCATAAGTTCCCGATATTCCACCAAGATAGAGAAAATAAGGAGATTTTGGACCGAGAAGACAGTAAAGAGATTTTGGATTCAGACAACTTAGACAGAGAGTTGGGAGATCTGTGGAGAGATTTGAATGTACCAACTTTGAGTCGAGAGTTTGTAGTAAGAAGAATCAGTGAAGGTGAGACTGGACGATTGAAAGAAGAATTGAAATGTGAAGCTTGTGGTAAAGGGTACAAGCATATATCTTCCTTAGCTAAGCATTTATGGGAACATACCCCTGAATGGAATGTTACCAAGAAATTATTGATCTCCAAGCATCAACAGGTGCAGTTACTTGAAGCAGCCAGCATTTTGGTGGGGATGAATGATTTACCAGATATTTCTAGAAGAAATAGTGTGTTCAATGATGATGAAGGATACTCCCCACCAACGATAAAGAGGTCGAATTCTATCATAGAGAAGGTAGATATTGAGGTAAGTGTTCATGAGGCCCTGGCTAAGATTGGTTCGACGGAAGAACCAAAATCGGAGCCCAAAGCGGAGGCGGTGTTGCCAACAATAGCAGCGGCCGACTCGGTGGACACGACAAAGAAGGAGGTGTAGATAGGTAAATAGGTAATATAATGGGTAATGAAAAAATGGTGAGCTCTAAGGTGGTGTACTTCGGAGGTCTATGAGGTTTTAGGGTAGACTGAAGTACTCTTTTATGCTCTGATGCGGTCTATTAAGGTCTCAAGTGGATGAGCTCTTTTAGGTTCTAGGGGTACTCTAAAGCGGTCTTGTCTGCCTTTTTACTTTCTTAATCATCTTTTTCGACATCTTTCTTTTAACGTTTTCTGTGGTTTTCACAATTCAGACAGATTTCCTAATTGGGAATTATGTCCAATTAATGGTACAAAAAAAAAAGACAAGGTCTGGTTCTAGATTTACTGTCTTTATCACACCTACTTACAGACTTACAGAGCTCTATTATCACTCTTACAACCTTAGGAGCACGATGGGTGTTACCCATTGGTAGTACTCCACTACCTTTAAATACCACTCATCCTCACTCGCGAAAAGTTTTCATCCACCACATCTTAAGGTTTCGACGTGATGAACATCATCAGATATCTTCATCAGTTTACTGGTCGTTTTGATTGGTTTTTTGAAGCGGGACGGAAGACGTAGTGGAGACAAAGAAAAGTGCATCATAGTACATCAAGAGAATCTAAAACCTTTTGGTGTCTCCAAGAACACATACATTTCTCTATATACAATGTGGATGAGCGGTACGTGGATGAGCGGTAGGATGAACGGTAGGATGAACGGTAAGTGAATTAACGTGACCACGAAGAACCTGAAAAGAATCCCTCACAGTTATAAGGGCAATCACAGGTTCAATGGCAGTAATGACCGAGTTATCGACCAAGATCAATGGGGTTAAACACCTGAACCCAAAATCCTAAGGTCGACCTGATCATTAATTCGACAAATTACTTGTTCTCTTACTTCTCTAATGGACCAGTAATAATCTCCCCCGTCAAAGGTTGAACTTTTTCCATTTGTTCCTTCAATTGTTTCTGTTCCTGATGTTCCAAACTGTTTCTCATCAACTTTTTCCGTTTTTCCTCGATTCTGATGGCGTCTTTGATAGGACCCTCTCTTAAACTCTGTCTTTCAGTTTGTTGGGAGTAATTTATGAATACAAAAGATCCAATAGCAAAAGCTATTGAAGTACCTAAAGTAACCTTAGATGCTGTAGACATATAACCTGATTTCTGGTGCGCGCACCAGAAAAGGTGAATAATTACCCGGACACAAATATACGACGTCACCCGGACAAACAGTCCAAAACTCACCCGGACATGGCTTTTCCTTATGTACTATAAAACCTTAAAGCTGATGGTTTAAACAACCCAACAATTTCCATGCATAGAATATTCTCAGATCGTTGAGAGTCCTAAGCTTCCAAGAACCCGAGATCTGCCACTTACTCAAAACAGTAACAATAAGCAATCATCATGTAATTATTAACCATGACTCCTTCCGTTAGTAACGGAACCTTAATGACAGTTCTTTTTATAATTGACGATAAGCTAATCGGGGTAGAGTTTACGAAACCCTACTTGGGGGTTTACACCATTTGAGAGAGATTGTTCACCCGAAAACTCATTCAAATGGGATGAAACTTCGACCTATGTTAACCTTAAACCCCCAGATCCACTATCGCAGGTCAAATATCCCCCCAAAACCTCACTTAACCGTCTAAAACCTCACATTACACAAAATCTCCAATCCTGCGACCCACCTCTCAAGTTCTCAATTTCTGGACAAAATTAAATAACAATAGCGAAAGGTTATCATCACCAGTTTTTCACATTGCAAGTAATCAACGGCAATAGTATGTATAGTTTAGAGTACTTAGTTCCGGGAAATGGAGGTTATTGAAGAAAACCAGTAGTAAAATGGCGTGGTAAGGGTTAAATTACCACATTAACTACTACGGAATTTAGGTGACTGAATGGACTTATAGATCAGGGAACCTTCCTGAAGTCAAATGAAGATGGATTTGTACGGTATCAACCTTTATCGTTCCAATGGTATCACCATAAATTCCCGGTACCACCCCGAAGTATACTAACCACCAGATGAATAATTCATTGGATAAACCAAAGGTCTCCAATTTGACCAAGAATTTGCAACAACAGGGACAGCTGGGACAACGAGGACAACTGCATCCCCAGGATCATAGCTCAGAGCACCTTCAAGAACAACAAGAACATCTTCAACACCAACAAGAACATCAATATGGTGATATGCCAAATCAAGAATTCTCACATCCAAGTGCTAGTAGTAGTTTAAGTCAATTCAATAACTTGAACATCCATTCCCTCCCCAACAATCCCCCTAGCTATCAGTCCATTTCGGCCAATTCGTTCCAGAAAATGAATTCATATTCCAATTCACTTTACTTACCATCGACTCATAATACACCTAATATAGTAGGGACGTCGTATTCATCTAATAATTCATATAAATATTCGTTTCCGACTCATTCAGTTACTAATGTTCACGGTCATGGGGTGAGTCAGAGCCAGGGTGGTCAAATGGGTCAAAGTGTTGGTCACAGTGGTCAAAATATGGGTCACAGTGGACAAAGTGGGCAAAATATGGGTCCTCATTCATTCAGTCATACTTCATTCGGTCCTGGACTCAGTTCAAGTGGTCCAAATATCCCGTTTACTGGATCCATGGGTAGTTCAAGTGTAGGTCCTAGTTCAGGTGGTCATCCAAGCAGTTCAAATGTACATCCAGGTAGTTCAAGTGTGGGCCAAAATTCAGGTGGCCCAAATTCAGGTGGCCCCAGTTCAAGTGCCTCCAATAACATACCATTTACTGGATCTGGATCCTTCAGCGGACCAGGATCCTTCACCGCCAACTATTTACCTGACCACTACATGACATACCATGAATTCTTCCACAACCTTTCATCATCCTCCGATGATCACCTCAATATCATAGACTACCCCGTTAATGACCTCATCCTTATGTTATCATGTCTCCTCACCAAAATAATCGAGGCTAACGATAAACTTCACCCCAACCATTTCGATAACACCATAGCTATAAGGCAAAAACTTAAACTGGGCGACGATGAAGACGATGAAATGAAAAATAAATACCTCGCCAATGTCCTCGCTTTCCATGGTACCAACATCCCCGGCATATCGTTACATGCTTATTTATCAAGAGTGCTTAAATATTGTCCCGTGACCAATGAAGTGTTCTTATCTTTACTTGTATACTTTGATAGAATAGCTAAAAAGGCCAATAACCTTAAGAAGGATAAAGATCAAGAACAATTATTCGTAATGGATTCCTATAATATTCACAGACTTATCATTAGTGGAATTACCATTTCTTCCAAGTTTTTCCTGGATATCTTCTATAAAAATTTGAGATATGCTAAAGTTGGGGGTTTACCTTTAGAAGAATTGAACTATTTAGAGTTACAATTCTTACTATTGTTAGATTTTAAGTTGATGATAAGCGTAGAGGATTTACAGAATTATGGGGATTTGTTGTTGAGGTTCTGGAAACGAGAACAAATCACCAATCAGTTGATTAATAATGATAGTATTATAGATCAGAATGTTGGGTAATGAATGCATGGCAGATTTAGGTTGTTTACTCTGACTTTCTCTTGATATGTTGATAGGTCGAATGTTTGTTCGCCATTCTCTTTACATTGTCCTATACGTTGCCTTATATGCTTTCTCATGAAATGTTCTACGCCGTGACGCCCATACGTTATCCGTCTATTCTCTATACCTTCCTATACACCATGCTATGCTGTTACTTATCTATTTCCAAATCGGGTATATTTGCCGCGTCGTCTGATCCATCTCCTGACATAGCTTCCCTAGCTTCCCTGACTATCCTGGACACTCTGGTTTCTCTGGTTTCCCTGGCTACCCTTTGACCTACTCATGTAATTCTCACTTTGGTTTTGGAATCCAATCGACGTTTGTAACACAATAAGCATCAGCACATCCACAAGGTTTCATCTTCAACTCACTATGCTTATCTTGAACTATCAAGCATGGGTGATATGGGGGCACCACCTTGGCCTCCAGCTTCTTGGTTGGTGGTATGTAAGTATTGTTAAGTAATTGTGATAATCTTGGTTGATCCATGATGAGAAAGTTTATGGTGTTTAGGGAGTTTATATATTTTTGATAAGGATTGGTGTGTATATAAGCCCACTTGCTAGGGATATGTTTTCCGCTGTTTCGTGTTGTCTACAGAGCCTATGATGACTACAGTGCTTAAGGGTGGGATACATATGGCCTAGCACCTACCAGAGGAGGGTATTTATTGTTGATTACTTCTAATCAGTGTTGTAGACTCCATAATAACTTGATAAATGAACATGAAATGAGATGAGTCAGTGAGGTTAGTCAGGGTGAAACGGCTACTCACGACGTAAATCTCATCACGTTAGTACCAAACCGTGCGTATTTTCAAAACCATCTCAGTTGCCGTATAAACATAAGGGAAGAAAAGAGTAGTCTCACAGTATTCAGACTTAAAAGTCATCCTACTAAAGACAGGGTAATACAGTGTATATTAACGTAGATAAATCATTTATTTCTTAGACTTCTTAGCAGCTTTCTTTTCGCTTTCTTGTTGGTCTTTTAAAACTCTTTTAACGATTTTTTGTTCTTCAATTAAGAAAGCTCTGACAACTCTTTCTTTAACACAGTTAGCACATCTTGAACCACCGTAAGCTCTTTGAACAGTTTTGTGAGTTTTTGAAACAGTAGCATATTCTCTTGGTCTTAAAGTTGAGATACCTGATAAAGCATCACCACAGTCACCACATTTTGGTCTTGAAGCAACTTTTTTTAAGTGATGAGCAATTAATTTACCACCTGGGGTTTTAACAACCTTGATTTTGTTTGATTTGGTGTTGTCTAAAAAAATGTTAGTAATTGAAAAATGGGTATTTGGAATTATGGGTCGCTGATGATTGATTTCTTCACTGTTTGTTTCTGTTGAAGGGTTTTTCTCCTACTTGCTTATTGTCTTGTCAAGGTTTAAAGTTTGTTGTCTTTTTCATCTTGTCTTTTACGTCTTCTCTTCTGGTCTTCTCATCATCGTTCAAGTCATCGGATTCATGAAAAAAGTTGGTTGTTTCTTATCATCAATCGATCCCATTGATTCCTACGGTTTCATATTGTCCAAAGGACTATTTCATTTACACATACATGGATTTCTTCTTCTAAAAGTAACACGTCCAGCCATTATGAAGTTTCGTTATGAAAGAAATTTTTCAACTGAGAATTTTTGTAGTAGTAAAAAAATCTTTTCGTGCGACAACGAAAAAAAAGGTGCGGTCACAGAGGATGAGGGCGGGAGCCCTAACTGAGGGTATAGAGATTAAGGGGGTTTTATTTATGGGGATGAGAGGGTTTTGGGAAGGTGAGTGAGCTGTTAGATATTGATATGGTTTCTATAAAGCTGGGTGAGTTTGTAAGTGGGGATAAAACTATCCGGAACGAGATCCTGGAACGAGAGCCTATAAGGCTAGTAACGAGACCTTGAAACGAGAGCCTGGAACGAGAGAACAAGAACATGGAGCGACAACAATGTTATAAGATTCTACAAACTGAGTAGCCTGTACACAAACAGTAATCTGCAACACTTATAATTTGGAAGAATCTTTTTCAAGAGCAATACATTCCATTTCCATTCTAACTCCTAGAGGTAATTCCTTAACAGCGACACATGATCTGGCAGGTCTATGTTCACTGAAGTACTTAACGTAAACGGAATTGAATTCAGCAAATTGTCCTTTCATGTCAGTCAAGAATACGGTGTTTTTGACAACATGGTTTAAATCGGAGTTAGAAGCTTCTAAGATTGATTTAACATTTTGGATAATTCTTTCAGCTTCATCAGCAATAGAAGCATTTTCCAATGGTTTGTTTTCTGGAGTATAAGGAATTTGTCCAGAAACATAAACCATACCATTGGCTTTGATAGCATGAGAATAAGCAGCCGCTGGTGGTGGAGCACCATCACTTTTGACCTGATTGTTAGTAACGTTTTCTGCATTGGTTATGACCTCCCTGAAGTGGTTATGACCTCTCTGAAGTGATGATCACCTCAATGGGTCAAGCAAATATATTCTCTAACATACGTATTGGAGTTTAGACATTCTTCTGGTGGATGAGGTTAAGGATCTGATGAAAGAACGGTTCATTGGACTTTGACTAATTGTCAGTTCGCACCAGAATCCCGTTGTCGCGTGATTACATAAGAAATTACTCAGCAATGCGTTGATTACGTAAGAGATTATATAATGTACATTTACTTATATTTTTTCTTTATGCTCTTCTTTGAAACTTCTAGAGGTCCTTTAAAAACACGATGAACGTGAAGTGGTTCTTCTTTAGGTAAAGCCGGTGGTCGTTTACCGATCTCTTTAAGAATCTGCCATGAATTTGAATCGACTATTTGGGGGAAATTCTCTATAAATTCAGTGATAGCTCCAGCATCACCCTCAAATTCTTTAGCTTCTTCGTAATCACCTCGTGTGATGAGTTGAGATTTCTTATATGTATGTACGACATTGACACAAATATTGGCTAATTTAGGATCAACATCAGGGTACTTTCCTTCATCCATGTGGACCTTAATTGGGTCTACCATGTTAGCCTTGAACGATTCTAGAACTTGGAAGTATAACGTTCTAGCTAAAGGTACTTTACTTATCCAACTAAATAAAAATCCTATAATTACATGGATCGAGCCTAAGGCTTCAGCGCCATCCTTGGATTCAAAAATTCCTTCTTGAATGACTTTGGCTATGAGGAGACAAATTAAATGGACAAATTTATGACATACTGTGGTGGAAAGGGTAAATTCAAATCCTTCGTCATTTTCAATCCCTTCAGAGGCTTTCAAGAATAAAGCACAACTTTCAATAAAATGGTTGAACATCATACCTTTCTCAAAGTCAGTGAACTCTAAAGTCTTACCTTTCCTACTAAATCCGTATTCCGGATTTAAGGGGAAACCCACCAATATTTGACAGATGAAATCAATATATTTATACGAGAGGTTGATTTCATGACACAAATTGAATACAAGCATCCCTCTTCGCAGGGGGGAGAAGAAAAGTTCAACAAGAATGGCTTTAATGGTTTCTGGACATTTGACAAGGAGAACATCCAAATTCTTAATGGAGTATACAGGTACGATGGCATTTTGCTCCACCAAGGGTGTATAGAATCTTTCGTCGGCTTCTTCGAATATGTAACTAATTAAATCATCCAAATAATGATCCAGCAATAAGAACACTTCCAGAAGAAACATAACTTTGGCTATACGAATGACATGATCTTTCGGATCATCTTTATACCGAGAAGACGTCATTATGGATTCGAATGGTAGATGGTCAAACGTTAACAAACCTTCAACGTCATCTGTAGACAATGAATTTACATCATGGATGATCGATCGGAGTTGAGGTAAAACTGATTTTCTAAAAGAATCATTTAACATCAAGTTTGGTCCCATAGAAGTTTCAATCCTCTCTTGTGGTGTTCTATCTTCAAAATCTTTACCTCCAATGAACTCTTCAACTGCACTACGAAGATAGTTCTGAAGATTTTTAAAGGAAGAAACTTCATCTTCCACATCCAGTAACTCCTCGGCTGACTCGTAATCAAGGATATAACGTAAATCTTCATCATATCCATCAAAGGGTGGATGGTCATTATAAAACATCCTTCCCTCCGAAGGCTTTTCGCCTAAATTCATTATGTGATGAATGAATTCATAATAATGTATGTCTCTGGTGACGGCACCTCCATTAACGTTGTCTCTAACAACAGGATCATAAACATCGAGAAGACTTTTCTCAGTTAAATCAATAATGTAATTAGGGTTGGAAGGTCCTTGTGATTGGTTTAAAATATATGCTAACATATACCTCACTATAGATGCCCCCTTTAACATCTCCACTAACCCTGGAGGGGTGTCCTTCCCCAGGTATTCGAGGAAATGATCAATATCTAATTCTTTCAGTAGTAAATCAGTATAATAATTCCAAAATCGGGTGAAAAATGGAGTATAAGGATTTGTGGCTAAATTACAAATTCCATTTTCCACAAAAAGGAAATTAAGGGCATTGAAAAGTATACAACACATGAGATAACTAGTTCGAAGATTAAAATGATCATTATATAGTTCTTCTGCTGGCCCCCACCATTCAATTCCATCATCCCACATCGATAAATTTATACCTGAATTGAGAGACCGAAGACCTTCATCGTCGGCAACACCTAATTTACAAAGAATATCGAACAATATTTGATATATCTGAAGTGACATCTTAAATTTAACTGAAGTAATGGAGATTACAAAGTCATCATCTTCTTGGCCTTCGATTTTATTCAACGTTTCCAAATAAACAATGCCAATGAATACCTCTGTAAGATATTGGATACTTAAAACATAATCATTACTTTCTGATGGTTGAGTTTTAGGATCACAAAGACAAAGTAATGATAAGAAAATCACTTCATCCTCTTCGTCAATGCCGAATAATTCCGCTAATTTTTCGTGATTTCTACCTCCAGGCGAACGGAAATCACTGGATTTGGCTGGCCGTATTTCATGGGCAGTATCAAAAGCTTGATCTGAATCGGAATATTCTGAATCTATGTCAGACATGGTGAGAAGAGAAAATGCGAGAAGTGAATAAATAACCAATACGTGCGCGTGATAAGTCACGTGAGAATACCCGTGAAATCAAAAATGATTAATTTTTATTCCTGATAGCCAATGGCCATCAAATTTTATAGATATTAATATTACCTAGACATAAATCACTGGGACTAAATGCATACAGATAGCAATTGCTTGGAAATTGGGTGTCGCACATCTTGTTTTTAATTTCCCTTTCAACTGGTCCAATAATATAGAAACATAAATCGTATTTCGAATACATAATCGTGAATCTATACTTGATTCCTCTTCTAATCTTCATACGGATCTTTCATTATTCATACAGATGAGCTTATTACTCTATATTTGTACTCTACAAATTGAGGTTTCATGCAAGTCTATGCACGTCGTAAATATTTACGAGCTCAAAAATTATTCTTTTCTTTATTCTTCGTTTGTGTTATTAAGAAAAAAAATACATCCACAAGAATATTTCTTGTTTTTATTGTGGAATGATGAATAGTTTTCAACAGTATATAAAAGAATCTATCTTGAATGCTGATAGCTTGACCATTAGACAAGGTAGGTTCGCTCCAAATGAAAGAGGTGAATTTGTTCGGTTACTGGA
>CALSDN010000025.1:0-28910 GCA_943733655.1 Yamadazyma jaroonii
CACACAGATCACCTCACCCGTACACCCACACAGATCACCTCACCCGTACACCCACACAGATCACCTCACCCGTACACACACACTGGATCGTAATTGACAACTTTCTTTAAATAGCGAATTCTCAAAGATCTGGAATAATATATGACTCTGTTCATTGTTCAAGAATATCATATCAAGACCGAAAATAAGGCAAAAAATGGTCAAAGCATTTCGGTAAAAAAAGTGATTTCTCCATTAGGTTTACTCGACACTACTTAGAAGTTAGTTGCCCAACAAACTTCAATGATGCATAATCTAACGGAAGAGCTCAAAGAGAAGCTACCTTACTGAGACATTTGTGAGTCTATTGAGGAATCATATAGATGAAGCTAAATCGATTTAGCCCACGATTTAGTAAGCAAGACTAATTTCAGACAATCCTGGGTAATTCTGGAATCTCAGATTAGGTAACATTTTGCTTTTGTTGACTCTCGCGGAGATAGGGCGATAAGACCTTCAGTTATTGGACTTTTATTTCAAAAGAGTATTCGAGCATACGACTTTCATCAAATTACCTTTTCACCATGTTTGACGATATGTTGATGATTCCAGAATTAAGAAACTTAGTGTCCGTGACAGCATGAGTAAATAATTCTCCAATAAGAGATACCGCGAACTACCTCACATGGATGTGGTAGCCATCAAAAATTGAAAAATCATCAAACTACAAATAAAGCCGACTATGTTTCACAAGAAGAAAAATATTTCTGATGTGGAATTCCCGAGATATACAAAATGCCTCAGTGGTATCCAGCATCATCAAAACAGATTTCGCTGCATACATGCTTCGTAAGCTCAAACAATAATTCTCTCAAGGCCCTTGAGAAAGGGCCCTGCGAAAAAGGCCCACCAACAGCTCACTTGAAATTTCTTTTTTTCGATCGATGATATTGATACTATAGGTCTTGAAAACATAAAGTGCAGTACCATGTCATCTACTGTACATACGAGAGCTCGTCTAATGATGATGGTGTGATGAATCGAGCTAACAATTCACGAAATAATTACGTATCTGCATACTCTTTTAAGAGAGGTTTTTTGTGTCGGATTTAATGGGAACTGATGAATGTGAGAAAATGGGATATTTGCCCTTTCCAGCAAATGAGCCAATTCATTACGGAATCACCGAATGCCGCATATGTGGGAACGGACTTTGTAGAATGAGTTTCTTTTGTTATCAAATTTTTATCTTTCGGTCTTTTGACAAAGATTTCAGCAGTACTAGATTGTGACTTTTCAGAAGTTTTTCGCTGGGGAGGTGTGGTGGAGCCATAGTATTGAATGATTTATCAAGGACGGGACGTTACTTCGTATCTATATGACTATGACGAGGATCGACAGTGCAATATAAATCCGGATTCGAATGGAATTGATTAATTTCGATAATTTTGAAAATTAATCTGATGAGGTCATAGACTTACATCCCAACGTACACATTGGTTAAATGGATTTGCAGAAGTCAAAGGTCAAGCAAAGTGAACAGCGGCGAGGGCTTTTCGAATTGAGCGTGAACTAATATTCATATGGGCCCATTGAAATGAAGGATGTGTTAAAATGTGCCGGTACAATCATCAGATATGTCCCTAAATGGCTATTCTTGCTTGATTGAACGGGAATGTTAGGAACTTTCGAGAGACGCTGAATCTGCACATTCGCGACTTTTATTTGGCTGCAAAAGATTTATTCAACGCTTACGAGCCCCGCATGTATGATTTCACTAGGACGCCAATTAGCAGTTCCAGGTGGAGTAAAATTGTTAACTTCGTCCTACCAAGCTGAAAGAGGAATTTTCATGAGAGGACTTCTAGCCTACATAGCTAAAAGTCCGTTTTTCATTCATCACTTGTATCTTTTCTCATCCGGGACCCCTCGATCGAACTTTCGAGTGTTGATATTTCACAATCTGTTTCTTGATTGAATATTACAGGGTGAAATGTTTTGAATGAGATCATTCACCCATTGATTTTAACGGGATAGGAAACTTGGTATGAGTTGTCAATTCCTAGTCCAGGAAATTATCAAACTTTAGGGGGTTTTCCCATTGATCACTCCGAAAATAGAGCTATCATGGTTAAACAGATTGATTTGTAAAATTTTAACAGTCAGTTCTCCCTACCCATACCACTAACCAAATAGTAAGGAGGTGATTAATAGGTATCGGAATTTCATTTTATCTGTGATTTTTGCAACCTTTGTAATTATTCAGATGCTTTTAGAGTCAGTTCCAAAAAGAAAACATTTATTAATAACACACTTAGGCCAGCATGTGCTCTGATCCATTGGTGCTAAAAAGTTTACCACTTTGAATAGGACCATAAAATTCGACTGCTTTGAGAAATTTTTTACAAGCTTGTTCAACTGTTTGAATACCAACAAAATCCTCGTTATTTCTCAAAAAGCCAGCTTTAAAACCTTCGATAAAACCGGCCATTATCTCATCACTTAAACCATTGGAGTTGACAATACCGGGACATAAGGCAATGATGGTCATTTTCTTTTGTTTAGCGATGTTAGTATATTTAGCAACAATTGTATTAGTCATAGATTTGGAAAGTGAGTATGGAAGAACATTATCAATTCTCGATCTTTCAATGAATTCATCGTTACCGAAAGAAGTGGAAATGAAAATGATTTTCTTTTCTTGTGATTTTTCAACTAAAGGAATAAGTTTATTGGTGAGGTAAATTTGGGAGTAAGCATTGATTTCAATACTTTTAGTGGTGCCTGTAGTAAATTCTTTCCAAGATTCTTGAGACTCGGTAAGCTCTAATGGGCTTTTCATGTTCCCATCAATGTAAGCCGCATTCAAAATGGCAATATCAATGGAATCGACTTTTTTGGTAATTTCTTCAAATGCTTGATCCATTTCCTTTTCAACAGCAATATCGCAATAGAATATTTGTAGATTATTAGAACCCAAGGCCTCTAAGGCTTCGATATTGGCAGATTTTCTAACAGTAACAAGAACTTTATTGTCAGGGTTTTTGACAAGTTCAGTTACTAATCCGAGTCCAATTCCTCGGTTGGCTCCAGTAATCAAGTAAGTCTTCATGGTAAGATATCGATGAAAACTTGGGATATTCACCTTCTATTTATATTAAACTATTTAACCTGATATGACAACGGAATTGATATAATTCCGATACCAAAAACCGATATTTACTAAGCAAGAATTATTCCATTACGTGATACGAGTCTATGTAGGCGAATAAGGAGAGCCACACGAGATCTTAAAGGAACTCATAGTGTTTCTAGGTCTCCAGTTTATACTGGGGACAAAAAAAGGATAACACAACCATTTTTCCTCCATAAATATAACATCTTAAACACACCGATAAGTCCGATCTGATAAGATTTTCATAATTCGATTAATAATGAAATGAGGAATCTAATAGCTTAGTGATGTAAACAATTTCAAGGTTTGTAATGTTATTAATTCCTTCTGAACACGAGATTTGAAAGATTGGGATTTTTGTAACAGAAATACTAATGAGTTATCACTTTTAACAAATTTTGGAGACACTTTTTGAAAGGTTCGAGACTTTAAGATCTTGAGCAGATTCACAGAGAGTTCGATAAGGAATAGCATATATATAAGACTAGAAAATCCACGCAAGTACTTTGCTTTTCAAACTTGGTTTATAATTTTCTTGTTCAACATTTAATTTAGCATAATACTCATACTCATGTTCTTCAATTTCTTCAAGACCAGTGTAAAGATCAGCTTCAGCTGGATTTACTCTTTTAGTCTTCTTGAATAACTTCCAACCAAAGATCAAAATGATATTTATGAATACCATGATATAATTAAAGATAAAGGAAGAAGTACTCCACATACCAGGTAAGAAATTGGTATAACCCAAAATACCCACCATCACGATCAAGAAGAATAAACTGAAATAAATCCCGTAGGGTTGGTACCAAGCTTTAAATTTGAAAGCAGATCTATCAATACCTTGAGCTTTACAAGCTCTATGGAAACCAATATAGGTGATACCCATGAAAACATAATTTAAAACTTGAGAACCAGTACAAATACTGACCAAGTAACCTAAAACAGTTGCAGAATTAGAACCCAATTGTAATAAGGATAATAAAGCAAAACACATAGCTACCAAAATACCAAAGATTGGAACACCTGAGCTGGTACAATAACTGAAAATCTTTGGGGCAAAACCTTGTCTTGCTAAAGAATATAAAACTCTTGAAGAACAATAGACATATGAATTACCAGCTGAGAAAGCAGAAGTAATAATCAAAGCATTGACAATATCAGGTAATCCTTTGATACCTAAGTTGACCATAGCGACCACATAAGGAGAGCTAGCAGCACCGGTGGAAGGAGCATTGACTAAAGTAGGATCATTATAGGCAACTAAAACACTCACTGAAAGAGCACCGAGAACGTAAAAAACCACTAAACGGTACAAAACAGTTGAAAAGGCCTTTGGCATGGTAACTCTAGGATTAGCAGCTTCTGAAGCAACCATAGATAAATATTCAGGTCCTACGATACAGAATGCTCCTGCAATCAAACAATTGACCAAACCCTGGAATCTACCACTGTCACCTTCGCTCAAGTAAGCAACCATAGGTCCGCCTTCAGTTTTCCAATATCTAAAACCAAAAGCATCATGTTGAGGATTTCCTCCACACATGGTGATTAAAGTGAAGAATAGTAAACCGGTGGCTAAAACCACTTTACCTAAAGCTAACCAAAATTCTGATTCTCCATAAATTCTTACGGCAAATATGTTGATTAACGCATACAAAACGATTTGAACCCCTAAAGTGATACCAGCACTATAATCGTCTCTCCAATAATGAATCATTCCATTAACAGCGACGATCTCAAAAGGAATATATAATGATTCCATTAAATAGAAATTCCAGCCCGCTGAAAACTCCATAGCTTCATCAACACACCTTCCAGCCAAAGTAATAAAGGGTGAAGCTACAGGTAAATAAGATACCATTTCCCCCACACAACATGTTAAGATCAACATAACAAAAGTCCAGAACCAATAAGCTAAAACCAACGATAACGGACCACCCATCATCAAAGGATTACCGATAGTGATGAAAAGAGCTGTTCCAATTGCACCCCCGAAAGCAATAAGATTAACAATACGTAATGGTAAAGTTCTGTGAATTTTTTCCTCAGGGTTTATACTGAGAAAACCAAACTTTTTGATCTGAACAGATTTTGAAGATTGTGAACCTTCTTCGACAACATCGTGAACTACTTGGACTTTTTCTTTCTGTGCTTCAGACATCCTTGAACAACTTACAAGAACTTTTGAACTTGTCTTATAGTTGATTCGAAAAGCTTGATCAGATAAGCTCGCTTTTTTAGATAAGGCCGCATATTTTTTATCTCTGTCGCATAATCCCAAAACGGTAAAAAAATGCTGATAAGATGAGGCTCCAGGTTATCGGGGTCAAAAATGTCCCGATCGATGTCAAATTACGGCAAATTTGGGGGATGAATTAACTTTTTTTATTTGATAATTTTACGAGACTATGCGCCTTCGAACTTAAAAACGTTTGCTCGCTTGAAATGCCTTCATTGGGATAAATCAGTCAACGACGAGAACTTGAGAACTTCGATCAGAAAGGAAGAGTCAAATACAATCTCGTGAGGGGTCACAATAAAACTCGATAAGGATAAACTCATTGTGATAGAACTCTTTTTTATCATATTACGACATAATTATACGATTATCAACAAGCATCCATTTAGAAAATCCACCCAAGAATCTTATTTTTCAAGCTGGGTTTATAATCATCAGGTGAAACATTCAACTTAGCATAATATTCATATTCATGTTCTTCAATTTCTTCCAAACCAGTGACGAGATCAGCTTCGGCAGGATTGACTCGTTTCGTTCTTTTGAAGATCTTCCAAAAAGCAATCAAGATAAGATTAACAAAGACCATAATATAACTAAAAAGGAAATCTGATACACTAAACATACCAGGTAAGAAATTAGTGTATCCAAGAATACCCACCATAACACACAAACAAGTTAAACTGAAATAAATACCATAAGGTTGGAACCAAGCTTTGAATTTGAAAGCTGTTCTATCAATACCTTGAGCTTGACAAGCTCTATAAAACCCAATATAAGTAACCCCCATGAATGCATAGTTCAATACTTGAGAACCAGTACAAATACTGACTAAATAACTCAATACAGTAGCAGAATTAGATCCCAATTGTAATAATGATAATAAGGCAAAACACATACCCATCATGACCCCAAAAATTGGGACACCGGATTTAGTACAGTAACTGAAGATCTTTGGTGCAAATCCTTGTTTGGCCATTGAATATAAAACTCTTGAAGAACAATAGACATAAGAATTACCAGCTGAGAAAGCAGAAGTAATGATCAAAGCATTGACAATATCAGGTAAGGCTTTAATTTGAAGATTTTTCATGGCTACAACATATGGGGATTTAGCAGCACCGGCTGCTGGTGCATTAACTAAAGTAGGATCATTATAAGCAACTAAAACACTAACAGAAAGTGATCCAAGGACGTAAAAAATAACTAAACGGTATAAGATAGTTTTAAAAGCTCTAGGCATGGTAACTCTTGGATTAGCAGCTTCTGAAGCTACCATGGAAATATATTCTGGACCCACAACACAAAAAGCCGCTGCCACTAGACAACTGACTAAACCTCTAAATCTTCCACCAGATCCATCACCACCTAAATAAGAAACCATTGGACCACCTTCAACTTGCCAGTATCTAAAACCAAAAGCATCATGTTGAGGATTTCCTCCACACATGGTAATCAAAGTGAAAAATAATAAACCAATGGCCAAAACAATTTTACCTATAGCTAACCAAAATTCTGATTCTCCATAAATTCTAACAGCGAAAATATTTATAATACCATATAAAACAATTTGGACTCCTAAAGTGATACCAGCACTATAGTCATCTCTCCAGAAATGAATCATACCATTAACAGCGACAATTTCAAAAGGAATATATAAAGATTCCATTAAATAAAAATTCCAACAAGAAGAAAATTGTAAAGCTTCATCAACACATCTACCAGCCAAGGTAGTAAAAGGTGAAACAACAGGTAAATAGGAAACCATTTCACCGACACAGGTATTCAAAATAACCATGACGATAGTCCAAAACCAATAAGCCAAAACCAAAGATAACGGACCACCCATCATCAAAGGATTACCAATAGTGATAAAAAGAGCAGTACCAATAGATCCACCAAAAGCAATAAGATTAACAATACGTAATGGTAAAGTTCTGTGAATTTTCTCATCGGGATTGATATGAAGGAACCCAAATTTAAGTTCTTTTACTGGTTTAGTAGTGGCGGAATCGGAAGTTGAAGCTTCTTCTACCAAATCATTGACCACTTGGACTTTTTCATTCTTTTCAGCAACCATGGTCAACAGCTTTGAAAAGTACAATGGAATACCAATTTGTTTTTATATGTCGCCAAAATGCGGACCTGATGATAAGATAAGCTAATTTTTTTGGCAGATCCGCATTCAAAATAGGAGATAGAGTTCCGATGCAGTGGGGTTGATTTGAATCAGTCTTTCGCCTATAGTTAAGTTAGTAACACTCAAAACGATCCACTCTCTTTCGAAACCCTATCCATATAGTCCTTACATGAGTTGGTATATGTTATTACCAGATGTTAAATTTTTACAAAATGTCATTGCGAATAGCATGAATCTCATAGGTCCGATTGAACAATTCCGAAAAATTGTGGAACCTCGTTTCCTTCTTATCTATAATTCCAGATTAGAGTGAAAGATTTTTTTTATCAAGATGAAGTAACCAATAAAATATAACATCATGTTAAGATAAATGTATTACGAACTAAATAAAATTTTCTAAAACCCCCATTTTAGTTAAAACATCCATTGAAGGATTTTGCTTTTAATAGTAACCTTTGCTTCTTCAGCTTTAATTCCTTGTTTTGCATAATACTCATACTCATGTTCTTCGATTTCTTCTAAACCAGTAGCAAGGTCGGCATCTTCAGGTTTGACGTATTTTGTTTTTTTGAAAATTTTCCAGAAAAATACTAAAAAGATGTTAATGAACACCATGATATAATTTATGATGAAGGAACTGGTATCCCAATTTCCAGGTAAGAAATTGGTATATCCGATAATACCTACCATGATGATTAAGAAGGTAATACAGAAAATGGTACTATAAGGTTGACCCCAAGATTTGAACTTGAAAGTATTTCTATCAATACCTTGAGCATTACAGGCTCTGTAGAAACCAAAGTATGTTATACACATAAAAACGTAATTCAATACTTGGGATCCTGTACAAACACTCGTAAAGTAACCTAAAACGGTAGCCGAATTGTTACCTAATTGTAATAATGATAACAAGGCAAAACACATGGCTGCAAAGAAACAGAAAATTGGAACACCTGATTTGGTACAGTAACTGAAAATCTTTGGAGCAAAACCTTGAGTGGCCATTGAATATAAAGTTCTGGTTGATGAATAAACGAATGAATTACCGGCAGAGAAAGCTGAAGTTACCATAACAGCATTAACAATGTCAGGTAATACTTTAACGTTCAAGTTGTTCATGGCCACCACATAAGGAGACTTAGCAGCACCAGTGGCAGGAGCGTTGATTAAATTTTCGTTATTATAAGCAACAACGATACCAACACAAAGAGCACCAATGACATAGAAAAATACCAAACGGTAGATAACTGACTTGAAAGCTTTTGGCATATTGACTCTTGGATTTTCTGCTTCTGAAGCAGTCATAGCAAGATACTCAGGACCAGTACAAGTAAAAGCAGCAGTAATCATAGCAGAAATAAGACCTTGGAATCTTCCCGAGGCCCCTTTATTCATATATTCTGCCATTGGACCACCTTCAGCTCCCCAGTTTTCAAATCCATATGCATGATGTTGAGGATTACCTCCACTCATAGTGATAAGAGTGAAAAACATTAAACCAAAAATCAAGATTAATTTACTGATTGAAAGCCAAAATTCAGTTTCACCATAAACTCTGACGGCAAAAATATTGATCAATGCATATAAAACGATTTGAACTCCCAATGTTATACCAGCACTATAATCACTTCTCCAATAATGAATCATACCATTAACGGCAGTGATTTCAAAAGGAATATATAAGGAAATCATAAGATAAAAATTCCAACCAGCAGCAAATTCCAAAGCACCATCAACACATCTTCCAGCTAATGTAACAAAAGGTGATGCAATAGGTAAATAAGATACCATTTCTCCAACACTGTTATTTAAAAGAAGAATAATGAACGACCAAAATCCGAATGCAAGTAATAATGATAATGGACCCCCATTCATTAAACCACTTCCAATACTGATAAATACTGCAGTACCAATAGCACCAGAAATACTAATAAGTTGGATAATTCTTAATGGTAAAGTTCTATGGATTTTTTCTTCTGGATTAATGGAGAAAAGACCAAATTTCACCACCTTGGTGGATTGAGTTGAGTTAGTTTCATACTCCTCGTTCTGGAATTCAGTCTTTTGTTGAACCACAGTCATCTATTGTCTATAAAGTTTGAATATATGAGGTGAACTTGATTATCTACAAGGAATTCTAACGGTATTTATATGTTTATTGAAAATTTTTTAAACTTCGATTAGCCTGTATATTGAGTGCGTCTTTAATGACTTCCTCATCGTTGTTTTTCTTTACTTCAAGATCGGCGACCGTTGAGTGCTTGCGAAATTTAAACAGAGGGTGCTTGATGACCAGGACCGAGTACTGGATAGAGGTTATAACTGGAGGATAGAGCTGTGTCAATAGAATTGTTTCATTGAATTGATGATGATCGTTGGAAATGGAATTTATTCTATTGGTGCCGATAAGATTGAGATATCTAAATTCCGTAATTTTCGGAATTTCTACGGAATTTGAAGAGCTGGGGTTTAAGGTGCTTAATTGATCAATACTATAAGGTGGGTTATCTATCATGAAAGAATGGAATATCGCTTGCAAATTCCATTGTAACACAGGCGATAGAACCCAAAGGGGATATATGGGGGATGGATTTACATAGGTCGGTCTTAATGATGGTTGAATTCATCTCTGGGTAGAAAATTTTTTCCTACACATCACCAAGATATATTTTTAATTAGTCATAGATAGAAAATCTTTGATTCAAAGGCCCGTAAAAACGTCAATCCAATCAGGGGGGAATTAAAGCTAGATATTCATTAGAAGAATGAAGTAAGATTACCAGAGTCAAAGTCTGTCAACTCCCTGATGTTTCATAATACGATATGACATACTAAAACATTGGGACCACTGCTGACTTTTATGACCCTTCATCAACTATCAATACGAATATGCGGCAGGCATTACGGAATTTGATATCGCAGAAATTCCTATCCAAATTCCTCATCTACTATTATTTAAAACCGTTCCCAATCCAGATTTCCGAGACTTGTAATCTTAAAAAACCCCGAAAATATATCGCTTAGGATTTCAAATTTATCTTTATCCAATATCTATTACACACTTTATCTGTAGTCATGCGCGCACGTGACCTATTGATAAGGGACCTGATTATCAGTAACGCGAGTGTCATTATCTGAGAAGCCAGCTTTCAAACTGAATCTCTAACTTTTAATTTGAAATCCCATTCTTTTGAAGATGCATTTATCCAACTTACTACCATTCCAAATGGTATTTGAAAATTCGTTCACTACAGACAATTCATGTCCTTTGGACTTACCTTATTCATGTACTAACTCAACACCCATTGAGAATTCATGTTGCTTCGAAAACCCTGGTGGTATCATGTTACAAACACAATTTTGGGATTATTACCCACCAATTGGTGGTAACGAAACTTTCACTTTACATGGGCTTTGGCCAGATAATTGTGATGGGTCATATGAACAATTTTGTGATAGAAATTTAGAAATTCATGGCGTTGAACCCATTTTAGATAAGTTTGAACCGGGTTTATACGATGAGATGAAGACTTATTGGAAGAATTTCAATGGTAATGATGAACTGTTATGGGAACATGAGTTCAACAAACATGGAACATGTGTTAAAACCATTAGACCTCAATGTTATGGAAATTTCCAAAATGATAGAAACGTTTATGATTACTTTAAAGTAGCTACTAATCTTTATAAGAGCTTACCAACATTTGAATTCTTAAAAGAAGAAGGAATTGTTCCTAGTAACGAAAAGACTTACACCAAAAAACAAATTGACGATGCATTAACTAAACATTTCGGTCAGAAAGTCTTCTTTAAATGTAATAAGTATCAAGGATTACAAGAAATTTGGTATTTCCATCATTTGAAAGGTTCTTTATTACAAGAGAACTTTAAACCTATTGATACTTTGAGCCATTCAAGTTGTCCTGAAACAGGTATTAAATTCTTCCCTAAAGGTGCATTAGGTCCTTCTCCACCACCATCGCCTGGAAGAAGAGGATACCTCAAGATCTCCAACGGTTGTTTGATCTCAAATGGTAAGTTCTTTACTAAAGGTACTTGCGCAACTTTCAGACTTGTTAATGCTGAATTTGGAGGTTACAATATTCTTTCAAGTAAAGGAACTTGTGGAATTGTTGATGATAAGATTGTATGTAACAGATCTAAAATCACCAAGAATCAATTCAACTTCAAAGATGGATTAGTTGGATTTAACAGTAAATTCAAATGGTGCATTGAAGGAAGTAAAGACCAAAAGGATGTGGTATTATCTGACGGAACTTGCGAAGAGTTTGAAATTAGACTTCAATAAGTACCTTACCACAGTGTAACCACCATAGTAACCACTATAGGAAATACACACTCTAAAAAGTAAAATATACATCGACTTTTTTTCAGAAGAACTATGAGCTTTTTAAAGTAATAGAGGGAAGAGCTCTGATATTTATCCGTTGAGGAATCATTTATTATATTAACTCATTCATAAGTCATTATGCAGTTGATGCAGGTTAAACAAAACAATAAAAACAAACTATGGGAACACTGTTCCCTTAAAAATCATAAGCAACTCTAATATCTATAGAATTCAGCTTTGAAAGGACCTTCGACAGGTAAACCTAAGTAATCAGCTTGGACATCAGTTAATTTTTCTAATTTAGCACCTAAATGAGATAAATGTAATTGAGCAACAGTTTCATCTAAGATTTTTGGTAATAAATGAACACCAACATCGAATTTACCGGTTTTAGCGAATTCTGGGTATTTAGTTCTGAAGGCTTCATTTTCAGAGTTGAATAAAGCAATTTGAGCTAAAACTTGATTGGAGAAAGAACATGACATAACAAAAGATGAATGACCAGTAGCACAACCTAAGTTAACTAATCTACCTTCAGCTAATAAGATGATGTGTCTACCGTTCTTTAATAAGAATCTATCAACTTGAGGTTTAATGTTAACAACGGAAACAGCATTAGCTTTTAACCAAGCAACATCAATTTCAATATCGAAATGACCAATGTTACAAACAATAGCATCATTTGGCATAGCTTCGAAATCTTTACCAGTGATGATATCTCTACAACCAGTAGTTGTGACGAAAATTTGACCAACTTTGTTAACTTCATCCATTGGTAAAACTTCATAACCTGAAACAGCAGCTTGTAAAGCATTAATTGGATCAATTTCAGTAACAATAACTTTAGCACCCATACCTCTTAAAGCCATGGCACAACCTTTACCGACATCACCGAAACCAGCAACAACAGCGGTTTTACCAGCAATCATAACATCAGTGGCTCTTTTAATACCATCAATTAAAGATTCTCTACAACCGTATAAGTTATCGAATTTAGATTTGGTAACGGAATCATTAACATTAATAGCTGGGACTTTTAAAGCAGCTTCTTTAACCATTTTATATAAATGGTGAACACCAGTAGTGGTTTCTTCAGATAAACCGAAACAATCATCTAACATTTCTGGGTATTTTTCATGAACTAAAGAGGTTAAATCACCACCATCATCTAAGATTAAGTTTAATTTTTTACCATCTTTGAAAGCAAATAATTGTTGTTCAATACACCATAAGTATTCTTCATCGGTTTCACCTTTCCAAGCGAAAACTGGAACACCTGAAGCAGCAATAGCGGCAGCAGCATGATCTTGAGTTGAAAAGATGTTACATGATGACCAAGTAACTTCAGCACCTAAAGCAGTTAAAGTTTCAATTAAAACAGCGGTTTGAATGGTCATATGTAAACAACCAGCAATTCTAGCTCCTTTTAATGGTTGATCTTTACCATACTTTTCTCTGATATGCATTAAACCTGGCATTTCATTTTCTGATAATTCAATATCTTTTCTACCGAAGGCAGCTAATGAGATATCGGCAACTTTATAATTTTGAGCTGGAGCTGACATTATTTGATTTTGTTAAAAACTTTTAAAAATTTAAGGAGTTTCTTAAAAGTGAAAGATTTCCCTTGTTGAAAAAAACGTTGTGAAAATTTTTTGGTCCATTGATGCGCGCACGAAAATCCTTTTGATCTATACGATAGACGAGGTGGGATTCCAATCGGGATTAAAGAGGTTATAGGGATAAGAAAAAGTAATCGTAAAATCTCATTAACATTATATAATACATTAGATTTCGAATTTTAACCAATCTAAATCTTGAGATGGGGTTTCTTGGTTGAAAAATTCGGGTTTAGGATATGAAGATTGACTTTTGGTATCAAAAGATTGACTTTGGAAGGGTTCAGGGGATTGTGTAGTAACTGATTGAATTGATGGTGAATGAATTGATGGTGAAGGTTGAGAATCAAATTGTCTAAAACCCAAATCTCTTGGTTTATCAAAAAAACTCATAGTTCTAAAAGAACTTGATGCTGTTGGGGTATTAAATGAATTTCTTTGATTTAAAGTTGGGATTGAAATACTACTATTTTTTCTACTATTAGAATATTGGAATGATGACATTGATGAAACTGAAGGTTTCCTACTCAAATTTGATTTCTTCCTTTTGAATGATTGATTGTATTCATTTATCATTGGTGATGAAGGACTATTAGGAATTGAAGTTGAAGTTCGAGGAATTGGTAATGATTTATTATCCCCCGTTATATTAATGTTTGTTGTAGTGGTTGTTGATGAAGGTTTTGGTAATATTAGAACGTTTTTGTATCTTGGACCTCCATTTATTAATTCATTATCGTCTAAATCGAAATTAGAATTAGGTGTACTGTGGTTACTTCCAAATCTCATTTTTGATAAATCATTTGATGAAGGAACTGAATTAGATAATTTGCCATTAATAGATCTTCTTGATGATCTTTTCTTTATGACATCAGTTTTCAAACTTAAAGGACGGGTGGTACCATGTAATTTTAAAAATAATCCACAGGCATTACATAAAGTATTTCCATCAGGATCTTTCCTCCATAAAGGAGTTTTCACTGTATGACAATTATAACATTCAACAATTTTTTTACTACTATTCATATTAACGTTATTTGTCATACTCATACTCATATTCATATTCATATGATTAATACCATTTGAAGGTAATGATTGAGGAGTGAAAGCCCTGGAAGAACTAGGAGTTGTGGGAGTAGTTGCAGCAGGACTTTGATATTGTGGTGATTGAAATGATGAAGTTAAATTTGATTTTGGTTTGATAGTCTTTTTAAGTTTATTTCCCGGACTTGATTTAAAGTTTTTAAAACTAGCACTAATATCAGAATTCTCAACCGGACTTAATTCTTTCTTTTTGTAACTAATATTATTAGGTGGCGAATAATCATTCATACTCACAGGAGTTATGTCCATTAAAGAAATGGGTAACTTTTTTGGATTTTTATCTTCATAATCTAAAGGACTTAATAAATCTAAATAATCACCTTCATTAAATTTTATATGATTTTTTTGGGCTTTACTATTTTCTTTTCTTAAGTTTCTATTCTCCACTCTATTCTGTAATGACAATAACTTCTTAGCAGAGTTATACAACTCATAAATACTAGGACTATCGAAATCCTGTAATGTCATTTGAATGCTCGTGAACAAGGATAATTAATGAAAAAGTTCTAATTAAAATATAAAATAAATTTGTACTAACGGATGGGGAAAATACTTTCGATGGAGTATGTTATATGAAGGTAAGAATTTGTTCTATGTTTAAACTAATCAATTGTTTATGATTGTTTAGAAAATATGGGAAAGTCTGAAAATTTTTTAAAATGCCTTGACAGTCGCAAATTTCTCGTGATGTTTGGGTCGAATGCCTAAATAGGCAATGGCCCAGGAACCTCCTCAGTAAGTGTGCGACTAACCTTTTAGAGTGAATAAATATTAATTCTACTATACACTTATTTTTTATAAACACTATGAAGTTTATATTCAAATGAAACCCCTTTTACCCTTTCACTTGTTTCAACCACACAATCGATATCTTCCCCATTCAAAATCAAATCACATTCTTGAATAATTTTTAATATTGAATCACATAAAATTCTTCTACTTTGAATCTTTTTAGACTTACCTAAATTAGAATTCCAAAGACTTATAATATCTACATCTTTTCTGATACTTAAAACTAATCCATTGATATCATCCAATAAATATTCAGTAGTTTCTTCATTAAAATCTCCATTTATAATTGAACCCGTTAAAATCTTTAAAACCAATCTTTCCCAAATTAAATTTATTCTGTTCTTAGAATTCTTACTAAATTTGAATATCCATCTTCCTCCTTTATTATTGAAAGGATCTTCCCAAACTGGATTTATACCACTTTTGAAGATTAAATATTCTGTATCTATCATAACATCAGTTGGTGCCTTTAATATCGATAAGTTCATCCACATTTGTTCAATACTAGCCATATACTTGGTAGTTTCTTGAGGTTGATGAAATTTAGGAAATTCAATAGGTTGAGTTGATTGTAAATAGTTTTCTTGATTTGCTCGTAAATGGTGCCATATGGTCCAACAATGAGTTAATATATGCTGTGATGATAGTTCTGGTATTATTTGATTAGGTAATTTAACAGCTGGATGATTTTGTAATTCTTTATGATGTTTTCTATCCCTTGAATATGAATGATTATGCCCATTAGAATGATGGTTTCCATGATGATTGTTATGTCCATTGGAATTGTTGCTATGATGTCCGTTATGATGCCCATTGTGATGATTATGATGATTATGATGATTATGGTGATTATGTCCTCTATGATGATGACTTGATGTATCTTCCCCCACATCTTTATCTTCTTTCCCCTGGTTCATTATCCGATTGAATAATGATTCAGCTCTTTTCAAGTTCTCTGACATCTTGTTGTGTGATGGTGTAGTGGTGGTGTTGGGGGTTGACGTTGGTGTGGAATAGATCTTGAAAAATTTTCAATGAGATTTTGGTTTTAACACTCGCAATTTGAACCTGGCATAATTCTGGGGTCGGGGTTTGGTAATGGTACAACTTGGTTGATGGGATGTTAAATAATGTCCAGAGAACCTTATATGTGGTATTTCTGGAAGAATTGGCATAATTTTCGATTTGGGGAAGGGATGGTGATATCTCACTGTTACATCTCCATATAATATTAAGGAGAATGAATCCCGATCCCACAACGTTCCCCGATCGAAGAATGTTTCAACGCCACTCAGTCACAGAGATTGATTGGTTGGATATTAATCTTTGACTTTTATGGATAAATAATAGTCGGGGCGAAATTGTAAAATTTACTAAAACGGCGAAATATCGGCAAGGTTTCGTTTAAACTGACATTATTTTCACCTGAACCCGATCCGTTCGAAGGAATGTCTATAAGATTATTGTTTCAGATGTAATACAAATGAAAAAGGTTATTTGGAATTAAACATTTAATGCCGTATTAATATTCTCTATGCTAGGGAGGATGTTCTTTTAGCATATCACCAATGAGAGTCAATCATCCATGAGCCACTCATCATCCACCTCAGAAGCTAAACATCTTCAAATACTCTATACACAGACAATCAAGACACTCGTAATATCTAGGCTTTCATCTTAGAGAAGAAACGGTTGCAAAAATATCTTAAACTAAACCACCCTGACCATGTGTCTTCCCCTATCCCCAAAAAAAGGCTCCTTTACCCTTCCGTCTAAGTCCCGATCAAGTTGACAACTGTCGTTCTTATTGTTAACTTAAGTTATTTGACTTCAAAATGGCGTCAACTTGACATAAAGCCGCACAACTACCTAAAATATTCCACGACCTTGTCGCTGACTATCAAGGTACCACCTATCCACCCAAGGAAACGTGGGGATAGGAAAAAACGAATTTAGACCATATAAATATCAATGAAAAGTCATCATGGTAGTACTAAATCGTCTAGAAGAATCCTTACAATGTTACAATCGTTATTGTTGGTGATTGCATTCATTCATTTGATCACGGGTCAAGTTTTACCACGAAAATCTGAAACTGATATTGAGCCTCCATCATATAAAGTCCCCTCCAAATATAAATCCGTTGAAGGATATTTCCAACAAACTGATGACGACATCGGTGACAGTGATCCCCAATCAATATTTAACATTAAAAACTTCGGGTTAAACTCCAAATATCAGTGGTCAGATATTCCAGGGATCTTAGATGATTTGAATGATGGTGATGATATTTACAAACTTTTGTTCTTGGCTAGACATGGTGAAGGATACCATAACATTGCTCCAACGTTATACAGTGATCAAGAATGGGAATGTACTTATCAAATGCAAGATGGTGATGCATCAAAAGGTATCACCTGGTTTGATGCTGAATTGACAGATAACGGTATTGCAGAAATCGAGAAATTGGCTAGTTTATGGAAATCCCAAATCAATGACCAAAAGACTCCAATTCCAAGTTCTTTCTACGTTTCCCCGTTATCCAGAACTTTACACACTTACCAATTGACTTGGTCATCAATTGTTGATTCAAGTTCTAATCCTCCTACTGTTAAAGAATATGCTAGAGAAACTTATGGTCTTGGAACTGAAAGTAAAAGACATCCAAAGAGTTACATTACTTCCAATTTCCCATTTGCTAAATTTGAAGATGGATTCTCTGAGCAAGATGTTTTATGGGTATCCAATAAACATGAATCTAAACAACATAGAAATTATAGAGCTAACTTATTATTAAATGATATTTTTATTAACGATAAGAATAGTATTATTTCCATTACTGCCCATTCAGGATTAATTGCTTCAATTTTGAAAGTTGTTGATCATCAAAAATATCCTTTGGCCACAGGTGAAGTTGTTCCAGTGTTGATTAAAGCTTCCAATATCAAGAAATTCGATATGCCAGATTTAGACAAAGCATGGAAGACACTTTCTGATTATTGTGATTCAGCTTAGGTGGAGGTATTTAAATAGAAATATAGATCTAGGATATCCATTACGACTACATAAAATCATCATCACCAAAATCATCGTAATTATTATTCATATCATCAAAAACATCTTTTTTGAATGAACTATTGACATTGGTTTTAACAGCAGGTTTAGCTTTCTTTTTTCCTGCACCTCCAGTAGAAGTACCTCCAGCTTTTGATAATCTAGCTTGTCTTTCAGCCTTTTCTTTATCTTTAATGATGATACTTAAAGTTGATGTAACTTTTCTGGTGTTTTCAATTGATAAAGGTTGACATAAATCTCTAATCAAATCTATAGCTAATGATGATGAGTAATTTAATGATGATTCTTCAGCTAATTTGGTTAATGTTGAACTTAAGGTCTTTCTTAATTTTTCAAAATCTTGTTTAGACTCAGGTTTAAAGATTGGATGCAATTCTAATGGTGAATCTTTAGTTAAAGTGGTAGCAGAATTTGCTTTAGCTTTAGCAGCAGCAGCTTGTGTAGCTCTTTCTCTAGGATGAGCATTAATATCGAAACTTTCATCAACAACACTTAAATCTCCAAATAATGAAGCTGCATTATTTAAATCACTATTCAATTCAGCTTTTCTTAACATTTCAGCTCTGGTTTTTGGATCCACTTTATCAATTTCTAATAAAACTGGATCTTTACCATTCTTAGCTGCTAATTTTTTAGCTTTAGCTTCAGCTTGTTTTTTATGTAATTCATCTAATTCGGCTTTCTTCTTAGCAGCAGCTTCTTTCTTTTGTCTTTCAACTTCTTCTTCATCGATATCCCAACTATCTAAAACTGGATCATCGTCTAAGGCTTCATCTTCCCATGAGGCTGCGGCGTTGTTGTTACCAACATCAAAATCTTCGTCGTCCCAAGACATTGTTCTATGTAGGTTTTGAGGATAAAAAATTTTTTTTTATCGCGGATTAACTTCGCATTTCTGACATGTTGCAAAAAATCCATCAACAACAGATATCCGTTGATGGCATTGACATTCAAGGGTTTATTGATGGAGATGTCACCGTCCATGAAGGTTTTAGTGTAGAAAAAAGTGAATTAGGTGGTTTTGGGATATTTTTAACCGTTGACCAGATATTAAAGGATAAGATAGATGAGACGCAAGATCTATTAATTGCTAGAATCCCTGCCAAAATTACATTCGATTTACCTTTATTGTTGAGCAAACAAGAGACATTGAAACTAAGAAGTCCAAAAGAGTGGGAGATTATCAAACAGGTTCTTAGTAATTGTGAAGGTGTCAATGAGACTGAGATTCTAATAGATTATTTCTTTGCTTTCATGATAATTATCAATAATCATCAGGAAAGTGGTATCAAGGATTTAGAGTTTTATCTTGAGATCTTAAGTCAAACAAATGTTGACGTCTTAGAGAATAGTGATGATTTCTTGAGTCAAGTAGAGTTGAAGAAGAAACATCAATTGGAGGCGAAGTATACCGAAATTATCCAGAGTTTGAGCCCTTCTAAGGTCCATGTTCCATCATTTGAGGAATACTATCACATGAATAAAGTCATCAGATCACGTGTGTTAGAGATCCCTCATAGTGTAGAAGAAAACGATGAAGATTATACAGTTAACACAACTTTAGTACCATTACTTGATTTCGCTAATCATAGATATGATAACAATGCTTATTTTGATGTTGATAAAGGAACTGGTGATATTCTTCTAAAAGTTAAATCCGATACGATTTCAATGGGGAAACAAGAGATCTGTATTCAATATTCTGATACTAAATCTGTACAACATTTTGTTTCCACTTATGGATTCATTCCTCATAATTCAGTACAAGTGTTCGAGATTAAGGTTAATAGTAATGATATCAATCATTGTATCAATAAGATTCAAGACACTGTGGATGTTAAATACGATCTCATCATGAAATGGTTAGAAATATCACCTATAATACAACTCATCAAAAATGGAGATGAAATAGGTGCTAATGTGAATTTTAATCCTATTCCATTCTGGGTGATTTTCAGTCATAAATTCGAATATGTTGGATGGGAAGACAAATTGAACTTGTCATTAATCAATGACGATGACTTACATATAGATAATGTTGAAGATTTGAGAACATTCATTAAATTCCAAGAGGATAAATGTGATGTCATTCAAGGATTAGAAAAAGTAGCCATAATCCCCGATACAATTGAAGACTTTGATGAAGATGAATGTAAACAGAAGTTCTTTTCATTGATCAAAATGTTAAATGATCATAAATCCTTGCCCGACACGTCCTTAACATCGCAATATCTCAACTATAAGAGAAATCTACTTGAAAAAGTTCTGTCGGAGATTGACATCGAACACGATGGGTTTTACCGCCCGGCTACTATTTATGGATAAACGTTATGATTAAACCCTCTTTTCCTTCGAATCTACCGAATTCCATGATCTATATTTTCATTCTATAATACTCCACAGTTTTTTCTATCATATTCCAGTATGTTCTGCCATTAATTCCATTTGTCACCTCACCATTCTGTGGCATAATCTGTCATCATCTTTGTAAGCTCTGTGATCATTAACCAGGTCATCATCTGTCATCATATTACATCCCACACGGCTGTATGACAAATAGAAATTCTAGTCCCAAAGTCACGCGCAATTAATAATGAATTTTCCGCGACTATAAATGCCGTTGATTTCTCATCAAATCTCATTAATCCATATTAAATAAATACAAATAAAAAATGGTTAACGCTATTGCTACTGAACAAGAATTCGAAGAAGCTTTAACTCACAGCGGTTTAGTCGTTGTTGATTTCTTTGCCACTTGGTGTGGTCCATGTAAAGTCATTGCTCCAATGTTAGACAAATTCTCCAAAGAATATGAATCAGCTAAATTCATCAAAGTTGATGTTGATCAATTTGGTGCTATTGCTCAAAAATACGAAATTTCATCAATGCCAACTATCTTATACTTCAAAGGAGGTGAAGTTGTTGACAAAGTTATTGGTGCTAACCCAGCTGGTATTAAACAAACTATTGCTAAAAATGTTTAGATGTAATATAGATTGTTTGTGACGTTTAGTCTGTTCTATATCTGATGTCTCTAGTACTCTACTGTGTCTCTTACTAATCTATCCTGTTTTTCCGTGCCTCTGATAATAAGCTTTAGGCTTCGTACGATGAGTATCCGAGATGCTGACTGAGGCTTTAAAAAGCCAGATGTATTCAAGGGCCATAGATGTATGACATGAAGCAGTCCCTAAAAAAGCTTCATTGGTGCTTTTTTGCCAGACCTTTTTGGGCCCCCATGTCCTTTGACAGCGGTTGGTCGTTTACCTTACCCCTTTGGGAATTAATTTCTTCTTTGAGCGATATGGCAATAGAAGTACCGTCGCCAAATATCTATTTTCCTGGATGTTAAAGCTCTTGTTGTACCGATAGCTAATCCGAAATTCCAAATCTTTATCTATTTTAGTTATTAAGTACCATTTGACAAGTTATACGACGTACTCAAGAGACAGACTAATCAAGACTGGATCACTTATACTAAAGTCAACAACCTTGAAACAATAGTCGATTCTGGCTGAGAGACAAAAGATATACTTATAAGAGACAAGACCCCAAATTCATTATTCATTGATGGTGTACCTAATTACCATTTCATATATAGAAATAAATTGTCTCAAGTTTTGAACCATTGATATTCTTTGTAATCTTAGATTACCCACGATATTGAAGATGATATCTTCATTGATGACCACGTTATTCTCAATCAAATTAATGATTGAATCAATAGTGATGAAAGTTCCTGTTCTACCACATCCTGCTGAACAATGGATCAAAGTAGCATAATCATTGATTCCGACTTCAGGATCTTTCATCAATGATTGTTTGAATCTAACAATCTTCATTAAATCATCAAAATTACCACAGATTTCATTGTCTAACCAATTCAATAATTGAATTTGAACAATTTCTCTTGTGTCAGTATCAGTGGTTATTTGAATTTTTCTAAAGATCAAATTATCATTAGCTTTTTCCACGCTATTGATCTTGATGGCAATCTTATTCCCATTACTGAAATAGATTCCTGGAGCCCAATAAGGATCACATTTGATCATTCCGTTTTCAAACTCGTCAGTTAAAGCAATGATCAACTTGGTGTTATTATTGATGATACTTTTATAGAAATCCCCAATGGTATGTTTCAAAGGACCTTGAGATGCAATATACTTGAAATTATTGATATTTTCAGTGTTATACAACTTATCAATGGAATTAATATATGAAGCGTTAATATAATCACATTGTTGAGGTTGATTAAAATCTTTCAATTTAACACGTGAATGATCATAAAGAAATATATCTTTATACCGATTTTTATGACCTTTTTCAATACCTGAACTGATAGATATTTCCTTGTTTATACCATTATTGTTGATATTTAATATATTATTTAATCTATTCTTTTCAAAAGTCTCAATATTATTGAATTCTGCAATCAATTTAGATTCTTGAAGTCTTTGAAGATTTATCCAAGAAGGAAGTTTCCTATGTTGCAAATCATATTTCGTAAGTAAATCAATACCTAATTTATTATGATCAAAAGTTTCTTCATTATGTCTAATTTTGAATGATGGAGTTAATGCTGTGGGTGGTAATTTGAAATTGGATAAAACAGGCGTACTGGATTCTACAGGGGATCTTAAATCATTCAAAGAATTTGATCTGAATCTATCGGGTGGTACTAAATGAGGGCCAACATTAAGTGTTTTAAGCTTGTTGGGAGCTTTTGTAATTGGAATGGAAGTCATTAAATTGGTATCATTATTCATTAAATCATCAACATTAAATAAAGGTTTATTACCAGTTTCTGAAAATTCTTCCTTGATATTCAAATCCCCAAATCCTTCATTAGCAATATAAATCGTTACATCATTCTTATCTTGTAAGATCTTCTTAATCATATAATACATATTAATTGAATTGTTGGTAGTGTCATAAATCAAAATACTGGGGAATCCAAATTTTGAACATTTGATTTGTTCAAGTGATGATTTTTGATTATTATTCATTATATTCAGTTGTTCATTATTATAATATGATTTGATAAGTAACTTTTCATATAAAGGTAAGGAATTAACACATCTTATAAATGAGAAATTTGGTCTTTTCAATAATGTTGAAGGTAAACAAATGTTAATGGCATATTTCAAATGATTGGTAATATAATCAGTAAATGATCTTACATCTATAATTAACATATTAGGTAAATTTAAATCTTTATCAATAGATAATTGACTCAAGGTATTTTGTAATTGATCAGAATCTAAATATTCGATATTTGGTGATAATGCTTTAATACTTTCAGTATAATCTTGATGAGGTCGTTTAATCTCATTGAATGTTTTAATGGTAGGACTACTTACATGTTTTGTTAATGGAGGTGGTTGGAAATTCAAATCAACAAGACTACTGGCTCTTACTTTATAATGATTCAAATTATTAAATGGTGATAATTCTCCATATAAATCTTTCTTTTCTTCATTTTCTTCGTTTATTGATAACGTGGGTAATTTTGTTGCTAAGATTTGTGGACTTTCATCAATAAGTGTTGATGAAGAAATAATGGAATCAGTCTTTTTCAATTCAGAATCAACAGTTGAATCTGATGTCATAGAACTAATAGAATCATTAAAATTATGATGCCTGATATTCAAATTTAATCTCCCATCAGGTGTGGAATGATTTCTTTCTTTATTATTTCTTTTGATGGCAAAATAATCTTGTGTCTGTAGTAGACAATTTGGTGAACATAAACTTGGTGATGACATTATTCTTCTTCCCTTCGATTATTTCTATGTTATATAAAAGACCCTTGTGTTTGGTTGTAAATTCTACCACAAAAGAAATCTCACTTACTTTAACTTACTCTAACTTAACAACCAAAAGTTCTAGAATCTATGTCTATCTAACTACTACCTAACTAATGGATTCTAATGTTTATAAAGATGACACGGTTAAAAAAGATTTGTGACAAGACTTTAAAGATTTTTCACACTTATACCTCACAGCCTATATTGACGTCAATAAACCCTTTAACAAAAAAAAAAATTTCTAAAAATATCGAAATGATTGTGTAAATATATCAACAAATGTTGGCTTTCTTCAGGAAACGTTTAATTTAATGAAACTTAACGTTTTCTACTTAATCTTTAAAGGGATAAAATAATTTTAGCCAACCGTTCTAGAATCGAATGCGAAAATCTCGCAAAATAATGTGCGAGAGATCTCATGACATCATTTCTCTCAGAGGAGGGGGGGGGAGAGAATAATTACCGTTAACCTTCAAACTTTAACGATCTACATGGAGATAGGATTTAAAGACCCTTGATGGGATAATAATAAAGTGTAACAGAGGGTATCATAGAATTCGTTATACATTTAATGATGATGATGATGATGATGATGATGACCATTATCGGTATTGATCGGGATTCCTTTCTATTTCGGAATTATTTTGCTTTATTTCTTTTTTTTCCGTTTATCTTCATTTCTTAATTTGATTTTAATCTTTAATGGTGGGTGATCTGGGGATTCACTTCTTTTCCGTTTCTTTTCTTCCTTTTCTTCAATCTCCTTGATATCAACTCTTTCATTATCATGTTCATCAAATTCTTTTCGTTTAAAATCTTCTAAATATTTATCATAATCTTGTTTATTACTTCCTAATCCACTTTTGATGAATTTTTTCATTAATTCACTTTCTGTTTCCTTTTCTAATGGCGATAAGGATTTTTCTATTGGCTTATGAACAGTATTCAATGAGTTACTTAAACCATTGAAATATATTTCATTGATATTCAAGTTCTTACTTGGATCAAGATCTTTTGATTTTAAATTCTTAATACTTGCTAATCCTTCTTCATCTTGTTCGTTATCAGGTAATAATTCTCCACAAATTAAAGCAGCTGCATCTTGAGAAGTATATTCTTGAGTATGAGCTATTCTACTATGATTTAAAAACCCTTGAGCTGATGAAAAATTACTTCTTTTACAATCTGGACATGTTAATTTAACTATGATCCCATCAGTTCTACGATACAAACATCCTATGGTAGAATTTTTGCCTCCTGTAGTTGTTGGTGGTCTTAATGATGATGTGGTAGATCTAGTTCTATAACTATGACCAGAATTCACTGAACTGAAACTATTATTAACTGAGAAACTTGGATGACGACTAGTTGTACCATTAGAACTAAAACTATCCCGATTGGAATTATTCATCATTTCTTTAAATTCGTTACTATCATAATTAACTGAAAGTGATCTGTTTAACAAATCATAATATTTAATGGTGAAATCATTAGGTTCACTACTTATGGATTTCTCTCTTGGAATTTGGAAATAATTTCTTAAAGTTATCATTTGTGATTCACATTTCCCTATCTCTTCTTCCGTCAATGTAAGTTCTTTGTGTTTCAATCGAATCTCCAAATCTATTTGATCAGTTATTATTTGTTTAAGTTTGTCAACTGGTATACTTTTTATTTTATTAATCATATCATTATTATCATTACTATCATTATTTATTTCATTAACTTCATCGCTTCTCCCTTCTACTGCCGTACCTTCTTCCAAATCGTCCGACATCTTGAATAATCTTAATAGTTTACCAAATATCTTGTATTCTGCTTGATGACCCTTGATCACCTTAACCAGCTTTTTCAGTGCGCACTGTTGATACTACTTTTGTGATATGTTACAATTGGAAATTCTAGATTCGCTACTAAAGGAAAAGCTTATCGATGGCAAACAACTTATTCAACTGTTGATGAGTCAATTTGATTCGGACTTGTGGATCTAATTGTTGGTACACATGGATCTTGTGTATTCCATATTTGGTTTTGATCCATCTATCAATGAATTGAGGTTGATACAGGGTCTGAGGATTTGTTTCATGGGGGTTCTTATCAATAACGAGACTATCTGTGTTTGGTTTGGGGCTTTCAGAAGTTTTGTTGTTGGTGTTTAAAGACTCGAAAGATGGGGTGTTTTGGAGTGAGGGGGTTTTGACTATGGGTGTATCAGAGGTTTGGCTCTTTGGCAATTTCTTCACAGTCTTTGGCGATTTCTTCACAGCATTTGGCAGTTTCTTGACGACTACTGCTACTTTTTTTGTATCCTTTGTCTTTTTCTTCTCACTCTTTGGTAGTTTCTTTGCAGCCGATACTTTCACTACTTTTTTTGCAACTTTTTTTGCAACTTTTTTTGCAACTTTTTTTGCAACCTTTTCATCCTTCAATTCACTCACCTCCCGGCCAAGATCACTCAGACTACTTTTACCTCCAGCCTTCTTACTTTGAACTCCAGCCTTCTTACTTTTACCTCCAACCTTTTCAACCAAGGGTTGGGATTCAATAACAGGATACTCCACAAGCAGATTAATCTTTCTCAATTTGATTTGAGAAGGTTGTTTCCTCTTCACAGGACGTTCCAATTTATCAACACCCACGGGAATTTCATTTCCAACCCTGTTCTTGAACTTCTTTGCCCTTTCAGTATAATCAACCCTAAATACGTTAGTCTGCCTAATGGAATCATGAATATCATTTATCTCCTCGTATAAACTATTCAATGATTCCTTACTGATTTGTTCAATTGAATTCAGAGTTACTCCATCTCCTGGAAGCAATGTCAATCTTCGATTGGGATGTTTGGTCCTACCAATTGATCGATCTTGAAATACTTTCTTCAAATCCTCAATAGTGTTATCATCAGGATTAACTATTC
The DNA here is from genome assembly GCA_943733655.1 of Yamadazyma jaroonii. Classification (NCBI taxonomy): domain Eukaryota; kingdom Fungi; phylum Ascomycota; class Pichiomycetes; order Serinales; family Debaryomycetaceae; genus Yamadazyma; species Yamadazyma jaroonii. The sequence continues at coordinate 27,196 of CALSDN010000025.1, forward strand.
TATCTTTCAATTGTAATTGAACTTTTTTCTTCAACCCTTGCTTTAACCCAGAAACTTTATTCCTAGAGTTCACATCTACTTGTTAGAATCAATCATTGGGGGCACGATGCCCAGCGGCGGCTTAAAGGTATGTCTTACTTCTAACCATAACCGGTGAAATCAACTGTCGCGAATAACCATGTCAGAAGATCTAATAATCCCTTCAATAAGTTCATCCGTCAATAAAATCACCATACTGGATACTTCCAAGACTGGTTTCGGATATAATCCAGCGGTAGGACCATCATCCAATGAAATCACTGAAGATACTTCGAGTATTTTGATCAATAAACGAACTATCAGTCTAACTCCCCATTCATCAAATTCAATCTTAGATAGAAATTTAAATAAAAAAGTTAACGAAATAAGTTTATCTTCATTATCGTTCTTATTCTGTGAAATAGTTAATTGGTGTCACAAAAACTCCAAAGGAATTCAAGATTTAGAAAATAGATTGAATGGTTTAGGTTATCAAATCGGTCAAAAATTCTTAGAATTAGTTAAAATCAGAGAAGGTGTCAAATATAGTAAAAGAGAAACCAAAATTGTTGAAATCTTGCAGTTCATCCATTCATCCATGTGGAAATCAATGTTTGGTAAAATCGCCAATGAATTGGAGAAATCTCAAGATCTCAATAATGAATACATGATAATAGATAATTTACCCATAGTTTCCAAATTCATAAATGTACCCAAGGAATATGGTAATTTGAACTGTTCAGCTTTCATTGCAGGTATAATAGAAGGTGCTTTGGATTCTGCCGGATTCTTTGCTAACGTTTCAGCACATTCAATTCCTAAAGATGATAATCCTTTAAGAACTGTATTCTTAATAAAATTTGACGAATCAGTGATTTTAAAAGAAGAATTAAGATATACATAAATACATCCCCATCTTTAAACGTCCTCTTCCAAGCAATTCTATATACTTTTTACACCTCCTTCCTAGTTCCATATATCCTGCGAAACTTTTCACACAGAATTTTTCTCACCGACAAGTATGGGTATCAAAATTCGACAAGCTGATATCCATGATATTCAAGCCATTCAAAATGCTAATTTACATAACTTACCAGAAAACTATCTTTTGAAATATTATATGTATCATGAATTATCATGGCCTCAAGCAAGTTTTGTAGCAACAACTTATGATGAAAGTTCATTAGATGAAGAAATCAATGAAGATTTAAAATTCGAAGATCCTAAAGGAGATACCGCCTATATAAGAAAGGGAGAAAAGATAGTGGGATATGTGTTAGCTAAGATGGAAGATGACCCTGAAGCAGAAGATAAAACCCCTCATGGACATATTACATCATTATCAGTTATGAGAACTTATAGAAGAATGGGATTAGCTGATAGATTAATGAAACAAGCATTATATGCATTATGTGAATCATTTGATGCTAAATATGTATCATTACATGTAAGAAAATCCAATAGAGCTGCATTACATTTATATAAAGATACTTTAAAATTTGAAGTTAGTAGTATAGAAAAATCATATTATCAAGATGGTGAAGATGCTTATGCTATGAGGAAAGATTTAGTATTGGAAGAATTACAACCTCACTTAATTGATGGAGATCAAGAAGTTGATGATTTCGAAAAAGATTTATTAGAAGATTTATAACAAAATAAACGGAGAGAGCGGGAGAAGAAGAACGATAATGGGA
>CALSDN010000026.1:0-11578 GCA_943733655.1 Yamadazyma jaroonii
GGATACACCACCACTGATAAGGAAGGTCACGTTTCCACAGGTTCTTGTGAAGTTATTGTAACAACTGATAAAGAAGGAGATGTTGTAACTCACACTGTAGCCTTAGAAGTCACTGCTTCAACTGTATGTGCCAAAGGTACTTGTGTTGCTGTGACTGTAACTGACCACATTGACGTTACTGAAACTGTTGAATGTCACGTATGTACCCACTATGCTACCTCAGTAGTTACTACTGATGAACAAGGTGTTACTGTTACTATCCCATGTGACGTAAGTGTTGGTACTAATTCTGTTGGTGAAGCCAGTACCACTACCATTTTAGGCACTTCATCTGGTCTTGCAGAAGAAGTTACTTCTGCAGCTCCAACCACAGTTGCCCCAACAACAATTGCTCCAATCAGCATTTCCGAAAGCAGTTCTTTTGTTGCCGCCGCTGGTTCAAGTACAGCGTCAGTACCAGAAGGTGTAGCAGGTAAAATTGAACCAACTTTTGCCCTCGCCGTCGCTGGTTTCATTTCATTGTTCTTGATCTAGTCTTTTTGATGTTTTCGATCATCTTCTCAAATCCCTTTACTTATTTGACATTGAGAATGTTATTTCTTATACCCATTTTACATTTTAATTCTCCTCGATGAATTTATTATTCTTTATACTATGATATTTACTTTCTAATAAACATTACATATTTTATATCGATACCTTTCATGATTCGGAAGCACCTTTTCCAATTGATGGAAAGGGAATGTTAGCTACTGTGAACTCCAAACATCATACAGAATATTATTCATCTTCCAAATAAAACGACAGCAGTTTGTCAACTGTTTGAATTTTTTGTAAACCTACTTCCAAGGTACATTGCTGTTCCTTCTTTCACGACGGATTTTTATTAACTAATGCCCCTGCAAATACGTAATTCGAATTCGATGCCGAATATAACCAATTTTAACTCACTAACATCTTACGTTACTATTCTGAAATTCAAAGTTGTTCATCCTATATATTTCAGAGGGAAATTTATCAAATTTTACATCGTCGAAAACAAAGTGGAATTGGCGTTTCAGACACCCCATGAAACTTCCAATGGAGGCTTATCCATCAGCAAGAGTCGAGAATTATGAAATGTGAGCTTCTTTTAAGAAATGTGAGCTTCTTTTACGGAATGTTCCGGAAATAAAAGAGGGTTATCTTTTTGACGGGACTTCTATTCTGGATGAAGCAGTGGGGTGAATCTGACGGATTCTGACTAACAAAATTATATAAGGCAACCATCGATAGAACTAGAGATGGAATTGTCAACTCAAATTTAGAAAATTCAATAAAAATCAAGATCCATTATCATTTCTTCCAATCAATAAGTTTTATCCGTGTGGTCATTTTATTGTTCTCACACTCGTTTTCGATTTGAGAATTTAACCCAATTCTGCTATATACCTCTTTGATATACATTTATTCTCAATTCACAGCAATATGAATCCTACACTCGCATTATGTGTATACTCTTTTCTTGGTGTGAGAATCGTTTCTCTATAGGTTCCATCCCGATTTAACGCGTGTCCCAATTTAACGCGTGTCCCTGAAAACAAAGTCAATATGCGAAAAGGCCCACCATGTAGATTCTAAGAATACCGGTATCGTTTTAGAAACCTTTACATATATAATGCTCTTTCAACAATGAATTCAATAAGAATCTCCCAAACTTCATTCATTTGACCTTCAACGGGACAAAAATGCTCGTATTTGGATATTGCTTTGGGCCATAGCTGTTCAGAATTTTCGACCGGTTTGCATTGAAACTTGCAGAATAGCTGTACAAAGCTAGTTGACGTTTATCTGTAAATATTAGGAATAGAGTAAATTGAAAAACATTCACCCTAAACCTTGAAAGTAAGTTTGAAAATGAGTTTGCAACTACCCTCAGTAACCAATTCTTGGTGTTTGTAATAATGAAAAGATATATAGTTCTCTTTTTTCATTTGTTTGTCTGATTTTATAATTGTCCAGATACTTTATCCGTTATGGGATAGCTATGAAACCTGCGAAAAACAGAAAACACTGAAATTAAAAAACACTCGGCTTGTAATATCTGAAAAGTACAACAAAAAAGAAATTAGTCAAGGAGAACGGCAATCTACTTCGTATGAAAATAAGAGAAATTGAATGAATAAATGTTTTCGACGCTTTAGCTAATTCATATCGTGTGTGTGTGTGTGATTGGTGCATAGTTATAACGAATAGAAGTAAAGAAATCAGAATAATACGAATTCTTCGCAGAAAAATCACTCGTAAATAAGATTCTAGAGCAAGGTTGATATTCAAAGCATCTTTTTAAAAATCTGATCTGGTTACTGGTGGTATTGAAGATTTCGACTTCCCAACACTGATATAATCTAAAATCGTCAATTTTAACAAAAATGAACCTTAAATCCTAACAAACTGACATAACTGTCTATCCCTTAGAACTTCCAGATTTGACAATCAACAATAAAATACTTAAGTGGAAATTTTCCATTATTGGATCTTGAGTAATCTTATCGAATTTGATGCATCTTGTCGATTTTGTCACGACATTTATGCTGTAAATCCGACATTTTTATGATTAGAAGATCACTAGTTCTAACAATAAAATAAGCATTCTTGTTTATCTAATCAGGGCCAAAAGGATCAAAATGCTGCGGAAAAAACCACATACTCATCAACACTTATTTCACTTGTGCCATGAATGAACCTGAAATATTGAAAAGACAAATATTGGAAGTTGACAGTTTAACAATTAGACAAGATTTGAACGTAGCCAGTGGGAACACGAATCCTTTGCTAAAGATGTGGATTTTATCAATGAATCAATGAAAGAAATGAGTTGGGAAGCTTTTACAGGGTTTACTTTTCAATACTATATTTGCTCACTGTTGAGAATATAGAGTCAAGACTGAACAGTTTAGCTGGGGATATAAGTGTATCTGGTTTGCAGCTGCTACAAGTGGAACAGGCTCAACCATGTTTTCGTTTACCCCATTACCTTCTGCCGGTAAACAAGATTCCTACCCTTGAAACATGGGTGTAAATACTAGTGCTGGGAATAACAAACGTAAGAGCTGGACTCAGTATGAACAAATGAAATTCTACTTTGATAGGGGAGATTTTGAGGTACTCCAACGGGGGAAGTGCTATTTGGATACAGTATTGAAATTGAACAGAGCTACTTTAGACCGGGATCTGCCACACTTAAATATTCTCCCATCAGTAACACATGTTATTACGAAATTCTTTGGCTTGACGTCATTAGTTTCCGGCTCCCATCGCAATGAATTCAAAATCACTCATGATAAGTTCGAATCGTTGTATGATAAGTTCAGTGCGGAAGTTAAATGTTACATAGGTACAAATAGGTACGATGAATTTAGACGACAAGGAGGTTACCTCAGAGTTCCTATGATCTATGAGTCTCAAGCTTTATTCTCTCATGTAGAAAGACAAAAACACTTTCAACTTCTGCCATTCGGCTATCCACCACTTGATCCACGATATGAAAGTAAATTAATAGCATAAGCAGTATTGGGTAACTTCAGTAGGGTAAATTAATCAATGATGTGAAGTGAAATTTTAGTTTACAATTGTGGGGCAAAAATGCCTGGTTTCAATTAAAAGAATTTTATACTCCATAGTTTCAACCGAAGACCTGGAAAGTTCCAATGAGCGTTGGAGTACTTCAATTCTTTCTGAAATTCATCGCCGCCTCCGCTCGCCGCTCGCCGCTCGCTGCACTTCATAGATAGACGCTTCATAGGTAGACGGAGACAGATTTTAAATTTGACTGCTCTGCGACGGAAGCGGAACATCTTTTTTTTTGGGTGTATAAACACGATAAACTCTGCTTGAATTCTTAATAAACTTGAAAAATGACGGACTCTAACAGTATTTCTAATGATTTAGCAAACAAAAAGTTCATTGAAGCTGACGCTGGTGATGGAACTACAAGAGAAGAACAGTATTTGCATGGTGCGCAATTACTTGCATGTGTAATATCCTTAGCCTTGAATATGTTTCTCGTTGGTTTAGATCAAACAATTGTTTCAACTGTCCTTACTGAAGTTTCTAATGATTTCCATAGTTTTGATAAAGTTTCATGGGCTGCTACAGGGTTTTTATTACCTTTAACTGTATTTACGGCCATCTGGGGTAAATTATCTATTGCATTTGGTAGAAAGTATCTTTTATTGGCTACTTTGATCTTTGAAGCTGGGTCCTTGATGTGTGCTTTATCACAGAATATGAATACTTTCATCGGTGGTAGAGTTATTGCAGGTATAGGAGGAAGTTGTATTCAAAGTCTATGCTTCATCATTATAGCTGAAGTTGTCAATATTAATCTCTTGAAATCATGTGACTTTCAACAAAGCGACCAGCCTCTAGAACATCAATTGGCCTTTTGCTTGGAATTTAACCAATATGAGTAGGCATACTTGAAGGTTTCTGCCTTACCCAGTAAGAAAAATATGTGGTTTAGCGTTATTCTTTTTCGAATTGCTGTTAGTGAAATTACTTCACTTTAGTTTCAATGGGGAGATAATAATTTGTCTTGAGCAACATTTCCAAGATTATCTATTAAGATAATTTAGGACGTAGCTTCAAACCAAGGGAAATTGACTTATCTAAAAATCAATTACACAAAAGTTTGAAATTCATCGAATTACCTTTTTGCTCATAATCACAGATCGTTTGGAAGAAATTGGTTTTTCTTTTCCACAATATTTGTCAATGGAATTTGAAGCCGAAAAGCACAATAGAAGGTTTAAATCAGAAGTGTTGGAAAGTAACTTCAATCAAAGCTTCAACGGTGAATGGTTTTTGCTCTAAACTCAGTGCGAGGTTTGTTGGACAGCTAGCATTTTCATTATACAGGACATAGGGCATTGATTCATATTACAAATTATTGTCCTTAGGTAATCCAGTAGAAGGCGATAAAGACATTTTCCCAGCTGGTGGTTTTGCCAAGAAAACTCTACCAAGCAAGATCATATATCAGAACTTCTGGTAATTTCCATAAGGAGGAAACTTCAGAGTTGTAGCCACGGAACTAAAGCTTTTTGATTCCCACAAGACGTAAACGCATCTAACAAAGCCTGTTGGAAGATAAATTCAAAACCGTTCCGGGAACAAATTGAAAGACTTGAAGAAGGTCGTGATTTACTTGGAATGCACCGGGTCGAAAGTTCGCATGTATAGAAAAATGCTTTACTTGAACTTACTTGTACCTCAAAAGAGACTTAGCAGGTATAAAATCCAACAATAAGAAGAATTATATACCTTTTGGTTTTTAAGTGAAGAGCATCTATACACACGAAGTGAGATACGTGATTAGTTTTCTTGAAATTTCCGGCCCCCCTTTTTTAAATGTTAATTTTAATATCCCGATCGAAGTGAGGAGATTTTTGTTACACGGTCATAAAATCTAATATCCGGGATCTTAACATTAGACGAGAAATGTGTCAAGGAAAAAAATAAAATCGTCTAGAGCTATCTTCCTTTTTGGGTGATATTACTGTACATTTTCTTTCCCACTATATACAAGATTCGTATTAATGTGTAGGTTCCGAAACATGAAATCACTTCCTTGAGTGAGGAAATCCTTGGTTCATCTAACCAGCGGTGTCCTTCTATCAAACTTATTTTGTTTGATAAAGTGAGGAGATAAACTAGTTACAAGAACTTGTACGAAATTCTCTGTCAAGTGTGAGTTAAAACAAGAGGAAAAACAAGAGCTTTATCTTCTCAGGTAAAATATCGCATTCGCAAGTTTTTGAGCTACTCACTCGGTTTCAGTCTTGACCTTTCAATCCATAGAGTCGTCTCGGCGAGTGGTTCAGAATAGAAGTAGAATGAATAACACATAAATTTGAACGAAAAATATAAAAAAGATAAGAAGAATCAATCAAGTTATCGATAGTATACGGCTGAATCACTCAAACCATAAACAAGAATGAAAAAATCAAAAGGAAAGTCGAAGATATCGCTTTCATGGAGGCACCACCTTCAAATGCAGATGCTGTCAATGGAATTCCGAATTTGGTTGTAAATTCCCCTGAGTTACTATAACCAGGCGAATTTGATCCTGAGTCAGTATTTGCATTGGAGTCTAGGTTTGGGGAAGTATCCCCACTCGAAACGACATTCGAATCAGGTATTGAGTCTACGTCCGAGCCTGAGCCTGAGTCCAAGCCTGAATCTGTTTCAGCTGAAACAATTGCGGTGGTGATGATGGTGGAAATACTTTCACCATCCTCACACTCTTTACATGGCACATTTGTTATCATTGTGGAGGTCACAGTGAAGAAACCCGGTGGTAAAATAACTTGAGAAGGATTGAAAACTGAAGTCGTGAATCCTTGTTCGCAGTCATCACAAGGCACAGTAGTCATTGTGGTAGTCATCGATGTTGTTGTTTGGGTGGTGTTTTGCCAGTGAGGGTTTAAAGTTGGAAAAACAGGAGTCTCAACCACAATCAATGGAGGTCCACCTGATACTGGAGTAGTAGTGTAGGTAGAAGTAAAACTCTCAGACCAAGAAATTGTAGTTTCAAGGGGTGGTTTGTCGACGACAATTGTAGCATTTCCACCTTTGGTAGGAGTGTACGTGTGTGTTGAAGTGTACGAGTTTGTCCAATAGGAAACACTTCTGATCGTTGTGGTAATACATTGACGTGGTTTGTTACTCAACTGATAGAAAAAACCTGGTGATTTTTTCTTTCCGTCAGGATATGTAACATCTAATTCTAAAACAGCTCCATTTGGAGCTTGGTTGTAATAAATAATCTCAATAGGATAGTACTTGCCCTTCTTTAAAGTAGTGGAGTCCAGTTTTCTTTGCTTACTTTGATCTTGATTAATGGTCCCATAGTTGAGCAATTGATAATTTTTTGCTGTGGTGGAAGGTGTTCCACAGCATCCACCTGCGGTTGATCCTATTTTAACTACGGCCAGATCATCGATGTTATCAATAGCAAAAGTATACTTACCATTTTGAGGAGCATAAAAGTATCCAGATAATCTCAATCCAAACTTACGATAGTTAGTCCTTCTACCATACAAATTACGGTAGTTATCACCGTCGGTAGGAATGTTCTGAACGTTGAAGTTAATATTGGTGATCCCATATTTAGTTGCGGAAACTTTCATACCCGCAATAACTCCAAGATAATTTACGACATCGGAAACTGAAGAACTACCGAATGGTACAGCATTGAACTTGACATTATCATAATAGTCAACTCTCAAACCTTTGGCAATAATAACTGGTGTACATCCTGCCCCTGCAGAAAACAGGCAGCTAACTATTGAAGAAAAAACTGTCAAACTTATGAATATCGAAAGATTCATGGTATTTCTTTGAGACTTTATGATTTGAAAAAGGTAATCAACCACAATTTATACCCGACCAACTGTACTCAGAATAGGTTCCGTGAACTCAGACAAACGAGACACCCTGTTATTCCCATTCAAACCACTTACTTAAAAAAGATATACTTCTTCCGAATGAAGCATTCAAACAAAAGCAGTGCATTTTGGATGATTTTAGGAAACTTTCTAATCCCATTGTATGCTTTATTTATGGTTAAAGTTTCCTTAATTTTACACGCTTGTTACGACGAATTTTGATATTGTGTCCCCGAAAGGAAGTTGTGTTCGCAACATCATAACATTATGCGCTGAAAAGCTTTGTATATCTCTTTATGGAATCTATCTTTGTAATTGAGAATTTCATTACATCCTATCTCAGCTTTTTTGAAGTCCAATTGGAGGCACAAATGAGGGAAATAGAGCTATTAGATTAATGATTGCCTTTCCATTGGATGCTGTCGAATTTCTTCATGGTTCCATCTCTCATATTCACTCAACTAAAGACCTGGCTTTTGTAAACAGATTTGACTTAGTGCAAAATTTTATCATGAACTTGGATCAAAAATTCGGCTTATTTGTATCTCAGGAAATGGGATACTCCAGGAAGCTTGCAAGTTACGAAGTAATCCAACTAAGCTCCACCATAATCTCGATGTTGTAATTGTTACGACATGCGACAATCTTTACAATGTTTCTCTTGAAACAATGCAATTGTCTTCGATATTTCGGCGTTTAGTCGTCTTCTTTTGGCAGCGGGGTGAGAATCTGCTTGAATTTGTTTTTCGTTGTCATTGCCATGCCAGAATCGGGTGTTTCCATCGAGAGGTTCCAACTCTCACATGAATGAATTCAATCAAAGGGACAAATGAATTGGTCTAACTGTTCGGCGTTCCTAACATATTCAAGTTTTGTAAATGAAGTCATTTTATTGGGATTACTGGTTTTTGTTATTTGAAACATGCTGTCATCTTACAAGGACGTCAAAAATTTATGCATAGAGCAACTCTTTGGCAATCATTAGTTTTAGTATTTCAATTTGCGCTCCAGCATTTTTCCAAAAATAGTAGTCATTGTGTAGGATTTGAAAATGGCATTTCTCATATGAAATTTGGTGAACTAAATCTCCTCAATTGGTAATATTTTGACCGTATGCATACTGTAATTTTTGATGGTCTTCGCTGTCTTTTCCTGTATCCATTGAACAATATAAACGTGAACAAGGATTTCGTAATTATATACAAAATTGTTGATATTTTGCCAAATTAGTCATACATTGTGCTATATCTTACCTATAATTGATAATTGCTGAAAGTTCGAGTATTTCCATTTCAGTGGTTAAATATTGCGGTTACGATGTGAAATAAGAACAATAAGACGCTGCCCCTTTAATTTACACGAGCAAAAAAAGTAGAAACTTTACTCCCCCAAAAAACGAAAGTCTTGAACATTACTCTTGAATAGCTTCAGAAAAACAAAACATCTCACATTGATTCACCATTAAATTTGCAATTTTTTCGACGTTCTTGGCTCTTTCACCATATCAATTTTCAACTTTGATCCCTTTATCAGTGGTTATGATAAAACCATTAACAACGTTAGTGTGCACAAAAAATGTTCACGCCAAATAATTCCGGGTGCGCGTCACCAAAAAATTGATGACAATCGACCTTTATGGAAAATTCGTCTTGTCTTCAATGAATGCCCCCTTTTCATTACCCAGAATCATCGATGATTAGGAGCCATTCTAGAAAATTGGCGTCTCCAATCCTACAAAAAGAATTAAGGTACCCACATTTTGCAGAGATGCATCAAAAAACAAAAATGAAATTCAATAGCAGACTTATTAGTAATCAATCTCAATATACTCGAATTGGCATATTTGAAGTTCCTGAATGAAAGACAAAGCATCATATCAGGCTGCTTTATAATTGGCATCGGCGATGGCATTGAGAGTTAAATGACGACGACTTGTCATTTGCTTCCCATAGATTCTTCCTTACTTGGAGACAGGGCACGATATATGTTTCAATATCACAATATCTTCTAAAGATCAGACAGTCCAAACTTCCTAATTCCCAGTCGAATCAGGGAATTCTTCAAATGAGACAAACAAGTTTTTTTTACCTGAAAAGAACAGCAGCATGACTGGTGATGTGAAAATTCAAGATATCACCTGTGAGAGCCGCTAATTTATTGTGAGTCGGCAAACTAATGCCGATCGAACTTCATCAATAACATGCATTATTTCGATGGTTTACCTTTCATACATAAAGCCAAAAGTCCTATAAATCCCTGTGAATCAATTGATCATGGCAATTAAGCTCTGAGTCTAAGCACTCACCCTCAGTTTGTGCGTGCATGATTTTCGCTGGTATCGAGGTGAATCTGAATGCGGTCAAAGTCGATTGGTATTCATATATTTAACCATATAAAACTAAGTTTATCAAATCATTTACATAAAACTATATGGGTATTGGAGAGTTGACTCTATTATGCGCTCGTTTCAGAAGTGAAGTCTGATTACTCATACAGATCTGGTCATGGACCCTCTCAAGTTTCCTTGGTATATTTGTCTCTGTAATCCTCGCTAACATCAATATTTATAAAAGAATTTGGAGTTAGGATAATTTTCTTCAAATTACTTCTCTACAAGAATTTACCTGATCTTATTAATTCAGAATCCATCAATTCAAAAAGATTTTTCTGCTCTGAATACTGGGTCTGAACCAAACTAACATTAAAGTATCAACAAATTGTCGAATCTGAATAAAAAGACAGCTTTATGATGTGAACGGCCAATCGAAACGCATCAGAGTCTCACGTTTAAAAATGTCCAAAAATGCGACACCGAGTATACGACATGCGAGAGTTTGCAGCCACATTATAGAGAAATTGGTTGAATCAAATGAAAAATCTACTCAAGAATATCAAATAAAAATATGTTACAAGAAAGAAGACTGAAAATCTTGTACGCTGAGCATTTTGAAAGAAGTGAAATTAGTGAATACTGAACCTTATTTATATTCTCAATAAATTCTGCGTCACGACCTGTGATTGAACAAAACAATTTTGAAAGTCGGCTCTTTCATCGTTGTGACTAACCAGTAAACAGAAGACAACGAAGAGATTTATTTAGCTTGATCAATATTAAATAACAGTCAAATTATATATTCGTATAGAATGGGATTAATCCAGAATTATAGGGGCGATTTACAAAAGTTTGGTTTTGACGAATCTCAACGCTGTAAATACATAGTATTGCTCATGAAATTATTTAAAAGTATTACAACACATTTATATCCATTGAAACCACGGTATGGCATTTTCATTTTACCTCATAATGTGCAGTCGAGCGAGGATATACAAGATATCATGCCGAAAAGTAATTTTTCTGGAAATATTATTCTAGAATACTATTATGTGACCACCCAGATTTTCACGCTGTGATAAAAACAGTGTACAATTTTTTTACAATTATTTAATTTCTATTCTACAGTTGTTTTTGTAGTTGGTGGGAAGGTATGAAAGTTGCAAAAAACAGAAGAAAAAGAATTCTCAAAATTGTGCGCATGATACAAAACAGTTTGAAAAAAGCATCAGTAGTTAAATGAGATAAGTAACGGCCAAGTAGTATACCAGGCTTTGTAGAAATTCAATTATTTGTAAATCCAGGTGAAATTTCATGGCTATCCCATTACCAAAATTGAACAATTTGTAATATTACCTGAAATACATCACCGTGGTCCTACGTAAAAAAGATCCAACATTATCAGTTTAACTTAAAAATTATAAACCAACCAATTTTATGTTCAAATTCATCAATAAATAAATTTTCTATTCTCATATTATCTTTCAAGTCACATAAAAGTAACTACATCACTATCGCGTTATAAAAGAAATCTAATTTCTCACGTGAGAAATTCTCACTCTACATTTGCAACCACAAAAGACTTCGAGAAGATAACGAAAAATTTAACTCAGAGCAAGTCACGCGCACAAAGTCACGAGGTACAAGAAGTAACGAGCGATAAATGTTACCCGCAGAAGACATTCATATCAGAGACATGTCGCACATATATTACATAATCTCAAAGTTGAGAGAAAAGTTCTGTGTGGGTGTACGGGTGAGGTGATCTGTGTGGGTGTACGGGTGAGGTGATCTGTGTGGGTGTACGGGTGAGGTG
>OX030781.1:0-22155 GCA_943733655.1 Yamadazyma jaroonii
TTATATTTCTTATGTTTTTTAAATTTATATTTTAAATTTAATAATTTCTATATATATAATAGTAATTATAATAAATAATTGTTGGGGGGTATATCTATAAAAATAGATAGTAAAAGTGAATAAATAAAGATAAATTATAAGTCCCGATCAGGTTCCCCTAATCGAACCGTATTTCAACTTACAACTAGTTAAAAACATTATTATTTCTAAAAATAAAGCTCTTCCGAAAACGTATATAATATTTTATCCTAGCTGTTGATGAGTGGTTAGTACGAAATAGTATTAAATTTCACCGTAACTCTCTTGTTTACGATTACTAGCAATTCCTTTTTCATATAATCGAATTTCAGATTATAATCCATATAAAAGTATTTAAATATTTATATATAAATATATATATATTTATTAATTAACTATAATCTTATTGTTTAAATTTATTTATATTAATATAAATATAATTGTCAATAACATCGTAACACGTTTATAGCCCATCTCATAAGGGTCATCATGATTAGTCTTCAACCTCGACTTCCTAGTATAATAAATATACTACGTTATTATATATATATAATATAAATATTATATAAAATATATAAAAGGGTTACGTTCATTTTATAACTTAATATAATACTTCATAGCATGAACTGACGACAACGATGTAACGCCTGTAAAATATTCAAGAGATGGTAAGGTTCTAGGAGGATCATCCAATTAAACAACATGTTCCACTGCTTAAGACTACAACCGTCTAATGTCTTGTATTTCACTCTTGCGAGCGTACTATTCAGGCGGAATACTTTACATTTTAATTTTTCTATATTTCTTATTTTATTGAAATATTTATAGTATTCATAGTTAACTGCTATGACTAATTGGGTACCGAATCCATTTTGCAACCATAGCCTTCATCTCACAATGTCAATATATTTTTAGTTATTTCTTTGCTGTTATAATATTTTCATAATATTTTATCCCTTAAATATTATTTCATATAACCTACTAATATATTCTAGTTTATATAAAAATATAAACCATACTACTGATGCTTTAAGCCATTATGATTAATGCTAGCCCACTAAGTATAACCGCAGCTGCTGGCACTCATTTTGGTCAGGACTATTATTTAATTAAAATCATTATTTCTAATTAAATCTGAAGTTTATAGTTAATCTTTTATTATTTATTTTTATTCTTATATATATTTATATAAAAATATATACTCATATTTATGAGTATTAATAACTTATTAATAAGTTATCTTATTATTAATATCCTTCTTGTAGATAGCTTGATCAATCGTTAGATCATTGTCAAATATTCCTCACTGCTGCTCTATATAAGAGATAAGTTTCCTTATTGTGACCATTCTGACCTTAATCACTGGCTCTAGTTCTACGGCTAGATATTACTCTATTACCTACATCCTATTATATATTTATCATTCTTATTCAAATGTTCATATATATTTTCACTCACCTATACGCTAATATATATTATTATATATATTTAAACTTGCATGTGTTATGCTTCTACATAGCATTTAATCTGAACCAACATCATGTTCTCATTATTTTATTTAATTTTTTATTTATATGTTGAATTACTCAGAATTGAACTGAGATACATCCATTATGAGTGGACTGCTCTACCATTGAGCTATAATTCATTATAATTTTTATTTATTTCTTATTTATTTTTATTTATATATTCCTCTTCTATTTATACTTTTATATAAAGGATATATGTGTAGTAGACAGACTCGAACTATCATAATAAAATCATGAGTTTTATATGTTACCTATTACATTATACTACTATTAACCTTTATTAATTTAATGACATAGTAAGAATCGAACTTACATTATATTATTCGTAATAATATGCACTAACCATTATACTATATGTCAATGTATATATATTTATATTTTTATTTATTTATATTTATTTATTTATATTTATATACGGATAACCAGCGAATCGAACGCTGACAGTTAAAAACAGCTACATAGCAAGTAGGTTGGCTTACCAATACCGAGTTATCCTGTATAACATATTATATATACTCTTCTCCTTATATTTATGGTAAGGATTCTTATTATAGAGTTATAATATATTAATAAACCTCTTTCATTAAAAAAGTAGGAAAAAAACGACTTGCATCAGATTCGAACTGACATCTCTTATAGCGACATTATAAGGCTTTAACCATTAAGCTACCAAGACGTACTGAGTCGGCATGATTCGAACATACATATACCTAGCTCAAATCTAGGGGACTTACCGATTAGTCAACGACTCATTTTATATATTTATTTTAGTCTAGTAAGAATCGAACTTACATTTACCGATTATCAATCGATCTCTCTACCGTTGAGATATAGACTAAATATATATATATATTTATATATTCTATATTATACCTTTCCTTTATAAAATATATGTATTTGAATATATATACCTTTAATATAATTTATATATATATAATATATCTTATAATAAATATTAGAAATATTATAATTATAAAAGGTTTTATTTATTTATTTTTTATATAAATAATGTTTTAAAGGTTTAATTATAGGTGTATAATTTCTAGTTAAATTTAAAGCACCTAAATTTATTTCATAAACAAAAGCTATAACTAATTGTAATAAGAATATAATTAATATTATTAAACCATATAAACCATTAGTATATGCACTTATAACATAAGGTAATATAGATGATATTTCTAAATCAAAAGGTAAGAATAATATAGCTATTAATATGAATGATACATTAAATGCTGATCTTGATTGATGATAAGATGTGAAACCACATTCAAAAGGTCCATTTTTTTCAACATAAGGGTTTTCATTAGATATTAAATAATTTATTAATATTAATACTACAGCTACTATAGGAGCTAAATAAAAGAAAAATGTAAACATATTATATTATTATAATATATAACCCTTCTAATAAATATGGTAAATATATAAAGAATGTTAATAATAATATTAAACATATTGATAATATATAAGCATTAGTTGAATTAATATTATTAACTTCTAATATTTTATTATCATTTTTACTTGTCATTAATATTTTTATTATATTTGAATAATAATAAGTAGCTAATACACTACATACTATTATTAAACATGTTTCTAATATATAATTATCTTGCATTGCTCCTGTTAATACATATAATTTAGCATAAAAACCTGGTAAAGGTGGTATACCTATTAATGAAAATAATGCTAATATTAATATAAATGATAATGTTAAATTTGGTAATCTTAATTGATGTATATATAATAATGGTGATCATTTTGTTATTGGTTTTTCTATATATTCACTAGCACTTAATATACCTATAAATAATATTATATGTGTTAATACATATTGTATTATATATACATAAAATGATATATCATATGTTATTATTGTTAATAATACATATCCAAAATTTAATATACCACTATATGCTAATATAGTTTTTATATTTATTTGATATAATGGTTTATATGATCCTATTAATAATGATACATAAAAGAATATTATAAATATATAATTATTAAATAAATTTGAATTTACATATAATCAACATCCTATAGATATTTTAGCTACTATACTTATATATGCTGTTATATATGTAGGTGCATAATTATATACTGATATACTTCAACGATGTAATGGTGCTAATCCCATTTTAAATAATAATGCTATAACTATTATATCAAAATAATCTTTTATTGATAAATTTATATAATTATTATTATTATTTGTATTTATTATATCATTTAATAATGATATATCAGTTAAATTAGTTGTACCTGTTATATTATATATATAATATGATCCCATTAAAATTATTACTGATGCTATACCTCCCATTATAAAATATAATAATGATGCTCTTGATGCATTATATGATTTATTATGTAATCCTGTTAATAAATATAATGAATAACTTTGTAATTCTATTATTATATATAATGTTAATAAATCATTTACTAATGGTAATAATATTAAACCTATCATATTAGATATTATTAATAATATATAAAAATTAGATTTTAAATTATATTTTACATTTGTTGTATTATATAATAATAATATTATTATTATCCCAAATATTAAATATGTTAATGGTAAATTATATGTTGTTAATTTAAATCAATTATTAAATATTGTTATACCTGGTGTTAAACTTACTATACTTATTGAATTTATATATAGTATAAATGTAAATATTATTGTTATTGTACCTAATCTATTTATTAATATAGAATTAGATAAAGTTGAGTAAACTAAAAATATTAAATTTGATGTTAATAACATCTTATCCTTTTATATTTTATACTTCTTTATATTTTATATATTTATATAATATTATTATTTATATATTAAGGGGTATATATATATATATATATTTGAATATTTATTTAATTATTATATATTTTAATGTAAGTATATACTATCTTTTATGTATCCTGAGAATAATATACAGAAAACATAAGCTTGTATCATAGATATAGCGAATTCTAATATAACTATAGCTACTACACCTAACATAGGTATTATTCCAAAGAATATACCAAATATAGATGAGTTTATTAAATTAAATATTAATGAACCTAATATTAACATTAATAAATGACCTGATAATACATTAGCTGATAAACGTAAACCTAATGATATAGCTCTTGAACTATTAGATAAAGTTTCTATTAATACTAATACTGGTACTAATGGTAATGGTGTTCCATTTGGTACAAATAATGAAAAATATACTAATTTATGTTTTGCTAAACCTAATATTGTTACTCCTAATCATAAACTTAAACTTAATGATACTACTGGTACTAATTGTGCTGATATAGCAAATGAATAAGGTATCATTGATACTAAGTTTGCTATTAATATAAATGTAAATAATGTAAATATTAAAGGGAAATAATATCCTCCTTTATTACCTATTTGACTTTTTACCATATTTAATATTGTATCATATATAGCTAATATTGCTAATCCTCATCTATTTCATTCTAAATTTGTTTTATTTAATAATGTTATCATATTATATATTATAAAACTTACTATCCCTAAATATACTACATAATTCGTTATACTTAATGCTAATATATCATTTATTATTAATAATATTTTTATCTCAAATTGCTCTAATGGTGAATGTATAAACATTTTTTTTATATTATTTTTCTATATATATATATAATCTAATATATCTTATTTATACCTTTCTTATATTTATATATTTAAATAAGGTATATATATTTAAGATAATATTTCTATTTATAAAAATATTTTATATTAAATTATATATTTATATTTATACTTTTATATTATATATATATTATATTTATTACCATCTTATCTTTAAACATTATTTATTATAATATATAATATATATATTATATATAGGTAATAATGAATAAGTATGATATATTTATTATATTTTATTATAAAACCTTATTAATAAGGTATATTATATAATATTTATATATATTATATATTTAATTAAAGTAATTAAAGCAATATATTTTTATATATTTACTTTATATTTTTATTATATATATATATCTTAAATCATAAATATGGTTAAGATATAATATAGATTTATTTAAATATAACTATAATTAGTTATATATTTAAATATTTATAAATTAACTATTATAGATCTTGTTAATAATAATTTAACAATATTAGGTAATAATTTTGTTGAAACTATGTATAATAAGAAAGTTATAGTTAATATTCCAAATGTTAATAAATTAACAAAATAAAAAGGTACTAATTGTGGCATTTAATTTAATAATTATTTTATAAAGATAAATTCTTTATTTTTAAATATAGAATATTATATATATAATATATATATAATTATATATGTATTCTTTCAGATTGAAGAGACTCGAACTCCTATAATCCTACTCCCAATGTAGGTGCGTTACCAATTACGCAACAATCTGTTATATATTAACCTATATATATATAAATATAAGAATATAAAAGATAAAATATAATCTTTAAGATTATTTTGTTTCATATATATATTCTCCTTCCTTTTAAAAGGGAGGGGTTTAAAAGATTTTATATAATATTATATTGAATATCATGATTTTGCTATATTAAAGTCTTATATTTATATAATTAAATTTATTAATAAATAAATAACATGAATTCAAAAAGAATATCGAGGGAATCGAACCCTATAAGAATTAATTTGCAATTAATCTACCTAACCATAGATAACGATATTCTGTAATTATATTTTTATACTTTTTAAATTATATTTAATAGTTATATATATATATATAAGAAAAAAAGATGTATTATTATTATATGACAAGCGTGACTCGAACACGCAAGATAGCATTGGAAGTGCCAGGGTTTACCAGTTAACCTATTGTCACATTTATTATAAATTATTAACTATAATATGTATATTTAATAGAAGTATAATATATATTATAGAAATCTTTACCATCTTTATAGGTAAGTATTTATTATATAACCACAATGGGAATCGAACCCATATATATACTGTGAAGTAGTAGTATCATACCATTAGATCATATGGTCATATTTTATATATTCTTATATATAAGGGTATAAATATATAAGTATAAATAAGTAAATGCCGTATTGAGGAATCGAACCCCACACCTTCCGATTACAAAACGGACGCTATGCCTGGTTAGCTTATACGGCATATTTTATTAAAAATATATAAGTAAATATATTACCATTAAATAGGTAATATAACCGTTTCCTCTTACTTAAAATATATTTTATAAGTATATATCCCCTTCCATCTAGATGGAAGGGGCTTCTATATATAAATATAAATAAATATGCTTAAGATAGGAATTGAACCTATATTAGATGCATATGAGGCAACTGTTCTAACCATTGAACTACCTAAGCTATAATTATAATAAGGATAACTACTGAGAATCGAACTCAGATATATTGCTCCACATACAAGTGTTCTACCGTTGAACTATAGCTATCTTATTTATTATATATATATTCTTTTATATATATAAATTATAATAATAAATTATATATAAATATTTATATTTATACCCAAAGTAAGTAATATATTGGGGAAAAGTTTCTTAATAAATATACTATAAATAATAGAAAATAGTATAAATAAAAAGATATTTATAAATTGAGGAGAGACTGAATCGAACAGTCGAAGCACTACGGCACTAAAGCTACAATTTAGGTCTAATTACCAACATTAGAATCTCCCCTTTATATATACCACTCCCGAATAAAAGGGAGGGGAATGTTTATAATATTACGGTTAGTAGGAGTCGAACCTACACGGTCTAAGCCCGAACATCTTAAGTGTTCTATGTCTACCATTTCATCATAACCGCTTATCCTATATATGAATATATAAAATATATGTATTTATTATTAAATATAATTAATTCTAATAAAGATAACTTTAAAAAGATTAAAATTATATAAAATTAAACAGCATATAATAATAAGAATGATATCATTAAACAGAATAATCCACAAGCTTCTGCTAAGGCAAATCCTAATATTGCTTGTGGGAATAATGTAGCACGTAATGATGGGTTACGTGATGTACCATTTATTAAAGCTACGAAAACCATAGCTATTCCTATGGCTGCTCCTCCTAATCCTAAAGTAGCTATTGAAGCTCCTATGTATTTAGCTGCTAATGTTAATTGCATTTTATTTATATTTATTATTTATTTCTTATTTATTTTATTTTCCATAATATATAATATATATATATATATTATTTATTAGGTTATATTTAATTAAATATATTATATTATTCTAATTAACCTTTAATTAAATGGGAATATTTGAATATATATATAGGGGTAAAATATTAATATATTTTAAGTAATTATCTAGGTGTAACTAATATAGGTAATTCTCTGAAAGTATGGAATTCAGCAGGTCTACTTAATATTAATTCTAAAGCATGATCTCTATTAGATCTAGTTAAATTAGCTTCTAAGAAATCTGGAGTAACTTGAGTATCAAACTCTTCATTAGTACCATTTTCTAATTGAACTAATACACTTTTTAATCCTGCTAATACTGATATTATAGATATAGCTGAACCTATACTACTAATATAGTTTCAACCTATGAAAGCATCAGGATAATCAGGTATTCTACGAGGTTGTCCGTTTAAACCTAAGAAGTGCATAGGTAAGAATATTATGTTAACTGATATAAATAATAATCAGAAGTGTATTTCAGCTCAAACTTTATTATAATTTAATCCAAACATAGCTGGACCTCAATAATAATAAGCTCCTATTAAACTAAATAAAGCACCCATAGATAATACATAATGGAAGTGACCTACTACATAATATGTATCATGGAATGCTACATCTATAGATGCATTAGATAACATAACACCTGTTAAACCACCTATAGTGAATAAGAATAAGAATCCTAATGCAAATAACATAGGTACTCCTAATCTTATTTCTCCTCCATATAAAGTAGCTAATCATGAGAATATTTTTATACCTGTAGGTACAGCTATTATCATTGTAGCTGATGTGAAGTAAGCTCTAGAATCTATATCTAAACCTACTATATACATATGATGACTTCATACTAAGAAACCTAATAATCCTATAGATCCCATAGCATATAACATACCTACTTCTCCAAATATAGGTTTTTTAGAATATGTTGAAACTATATGTGATATTATTCCAAATCCAGGTATTATTAATATATATACCTCTGGATGTCCAAAGAATCAGAATAAATGCTCATATAATATAGGATCTCCTCCAGCTCCTACTTCGTAGAAACCAGTATTAAAGTTTCTATCTAATAATAATAAAGTAACACCAGCTGTTAATACAGGTAATGATAATAATAATAATATTGCTGTAAAGAATATAGCTCATACAAATAATGGCATATTTATCATATGCATACCTATTGTACGCATGTTTAATATAGTTACTATAAAGTTTATAGCACCTAATAAACTAGATATTGTTGTTAAATGTAATGCAAATATAGCTAAATCTACTGAAGGTCCTGAATGTGAACCTATACTTGATAATGGTGGATAAACTGTTCATCCTGTACCTGGTCCTGATTCTATAAATACTGATACTATAACACATACTAATGCAGGTGGTAAACATCAGAAACTTATATTATTTAATCTAGCAAATGCCATATCTACAGCACCTATTAATATAGGTACAAAAAAGTTACCAAAAGCTCCTATTAATACAGGCATTACAAATAAGAATATCATAGCTATAGCATGTCCTGTTACTATAACATTAAATGCTTGATGGTTATTATAAAAGAATTGACTATTACCATTAGCTAATTCCATTCTTATTAATACTGACATACCAGTTGCTACCATAGCTGATACCATACCAAATATTAAATATAATATAGCTATATCTTTATGTGAAGTACTAAAAAGTCAACGTGTTACGTAATTCAACTTTATTAAAGTTTATTTCTTAATTTATTTATTTTATAAATCTTTATTATTTTATAATATAATATATTATATTTTATATATTATATTTATTTAAACCCTTCTTATCTTTATGAGATAGGTTATTATATATATTTTAAATTATAAATAATTAACTTATTATAAGATATAATAATCTTATTAACCTATATAAAAGGTTAATAGTATTATGACTATGGCGGAATTGGTAGACGCGATTAGTTTAGGTCTAATTATTTTTAAATATAAGGGTTCAAATCCCTTTAGTCATATATATAACATATATATATATAAATTATTTGAATATATATAATTTATAATAAATATAAATATTTCCTAAAATATATTAATAAATACCTCCTTCCATAATAATGGAAGGGGCTTCAATATTAATAATAGGGGTTATAAATTATTATAATATAGAAGGGTATAATTTATGATCCTCATCAGTACATAACTATATATATAAATAATCATATTATATCTAAAACATGTAAATATAATATAGTAGTTTCTGCACCAACATGAGAAGTATTAGTGAAATCATAATTATAAACTCTTCAAGTACATATAGCTAACATTATAGCTAACATTATCATATGTATACCATGTAAACCAGTAGCACTGAAGAAAGCTGAACCATAAACACTATCAGCGATAGTAAAGCTTGAGAAACTATATTCTAAACCTTGACAGAATACGAATACTACTATTAATATAGTACTATATATAAAACCATATAAAGTATTTTTACGGTCTTTATTTATTAAAGCATGATGAGCATATGTTATAGTTACTCCTGATGCTAATAATATTATAGTATTTAATAAAGGTAATTCTGCTGGTGATATAGCTTCTATACCCATAGGTGGTCACATCATACCTATTTCAACATTAGGGTTTAATGCTGAATGTAAATATGCTCAGAATAATGAAACAAATATTAATATTTCACTAACTACGAATAATATGAAACCTTGGTTTATACCTCTTTTAACTGCTATTGTATGATCTCCTAAATATGAACTTTCTGCTATTATATCTTTAAATCATAATGTCATACTATAAAATACTACAAATATTGCTAAAAATATAAAGTAGTTATGTCCTATATAACCATGTGATGTTAAAGCTATTGATAATGCTAAATTCATTAAACTAAATGATGTAAATATTGGTCATGGTGATGGACCAACTAAATGAAAAGGATGTAATTGTATATTACCTCTAACTTTATTTGTCATGTTTTTTAATTTTATCCTTTTTTATAAAAGGTATACTTTTTTATTTATATTTTATCTTTTATCTCATTATTTTTAATAAATGATAGATATTATATATATTAATATACTTATATTAATATATATTGATATATTAAAACCTCTCCCTTAATATGGTATAAGGTATATATCAGTAATCTATAAATATATCATAATATTTATATATTATATAGATATAAATATAGTAATAAATGTTTATATATTTTATACTATATATAGTATAATTTATATAATAATATTCTATTATATTTAATGATTATTAAATAAATTTATAATAAATATAACCTTATATAATCTTCTTATAATTAATATAGGAGAAACAAATAGAAGGAGCTTTATTATAATAGAATAAATGAGTTAAATTGGAATTGAACCAATATTGATTACTTAAAAGGTAATAGTCTTAACCATTAGACGATTAACTCTAATAAATATATATTGCCTACGTCGAGAATTGAACTCGCATCAATCGCGCTTCAAGCGATTGCTTTAACCAATTAAGCTACAAAGGCATATTTAAACAAGAGTAAGTAGAATCGAACTACTATTGTATGTGTTGAAGACATAGGCTTTACCATTAAGCTATACTCTTATTTTAATTATATCCCCTTCCATATATAGAAGGGGTATATATAATATATATATTTATTAAAATATATTTATTATATATATTTTATATAAAATATTGTATAGGCTATGTAGGAATTGAACCTACGGCTTAGATGTGTAAGATCCATGATTTAACCACTAATCGAATAGCCTTATATATAATATAGTCATTAACCTTTTACTTTTTTAGTA
This sequence comes from Yamadazyma jaroonii, assembly GCA_943733655.1. Classification (NCBI taxonomy): domain Eukaryota; kingdom Fungi; phylum Ascomycota; class Pichiomycetes; order Serinales; family Debaryomycetaceae; genus Yamadazyma; species Yamadazyma jaroonii. The sequence continues at coordinate 11,599 of OX030781.1, forward strand.
AATCATAAATAATATCTAGTTGGGAATCGAACCCAAATAATCATTTTAGAAGAATGATGTTCTACCATTAAACTACAAGATATTTTAATATCTTGTCCTATAATATATACCCTTTTATATAAAAATGGTAAATACATCTATGATGTATCTATAAATATATATATAATATAAGTATATATAGGTTAATATTGATAAAAATAAATAAAAATATAAAAATAAAGAAAAATATAAAAATAAAATAAAAATAAAAATAAAATGACTTACAGAAAAAGTAATATTTATTTATCTTTAGTTAATAGTTATTTAGTAGATAACCCAGAACCAAGTTCATTAAATTATTGATGAAATTTTGGAAGTTTATTAGGATTATGTTTAGTAATACAAATAGCATCAGGAATATTTTTAGCTATGCATTATTCATCACATATAGAGTTAGCTTTCAATTCAGTAGAGCACATAATGAGAGATGTTAATGCTGGTTGATTAATACGTTATATACATGCAAATGGAGCATCATTCTTTTTTATATGTATGTATTTACACATAGCTAAAGCATTATATTATGGTAGTTATAAAAAACCTAGATTTACTGCTTGAGCAATAGGAGTTATAATATTTATAGCAACTATGGCAACAGCTTTCATGGGATATTGTTTAGTTTATGGACAAATGAGTCATTGAGGAGCTACAGTTATAACTAATTTATTATCAGCTATACCATTTATAGGAGGAGATTTAGTACCATTTATATGAGGAGGTTTCAGTGTAAGTAATCCTACTATACAAAGATTCTTTGCTTTACATTATTTATTACCTTTTGTATTAGCAGCATTAGTTATAATGCATTTAATGGCAATACATGCTCATGGTTCATCTAATCCTTTAGGTATAACTGGTAATGTTGATAGATTACCTTTCCACAATTATTATATATTTAAAGATTTAGTAACAGTATTTATATTCTTAATAGTATTTAGTTTATTTGTTTTCTTCTCACCTAATACTATGGGTCATCCTGATAACTATATACCAGGTAACCCTATGGTTACACCTGCTTCTATAGTACCTGAATGATATTTATTACCTTTCTATGCTATATTAAGATCTATACCCGATAAATTAGGAGGAGTTATAGCTATGTTTGGAGCTTTATTAATATTATTAGTATTACCTTTAACTGATAAATCTATAATAAGAGGTAACTCATTTAAAATAATATCTAAATTCTTTTACTTCTTATTTATATTTAATTTCTTCTTATTAGGTCATTTAGGTGAATTACATATAGAAGTACCTTTCATATTATTAGGTCAATTATCTACAGCTTTCTATTTCTCTTACTTTATAATAATTATACCTGTTATATCATATTTAGAAAATATATTATTCTATTTATCTAATAAATAAATATTTATTATATTAATTAATTTATTCAAATATATATATATATATATATACCTTATATTAAAATACCCCTTAAAATATAATAGAAATATTAACATTATTAAAATATTTATATATTTATATATCTATATATAATGTAGGTTAAGATATAAATATATAATATACATAATATATTGATTTACCTTTCTATCTAGATTAAAGATGAGGGGAAGATATATATCTATATTTATATATGGATGTATGGCTGAGTGGTTTAAAGCGTAATATTTGAGCTATTAAGACATAATTGTCCACGTGTTCGAATCACGTTGCATCCGTTATTAAAAATAAATATCTCATCTTATATATAATATATAGGAGAGGTACTAATCTATTTATAAATATAAATTAGATTAATATATATTAAACAATCTACTATTTAATTAAATAGAAAGAGTTTATAATTACAAAGATATAAAATATAAAAAATAATAAATAAATGACTTTAACATTATTAAGTGTTTCTACAATAACATCAATAATAAGTAGAATAATAAAGAATAAATATAAAGAAATAATATTAGTATCAAGTATATTAATAATAATACCAACATTATATGAGTGACAAGAAGTAGATACATATTTTAGAACAGATGGTATAGCGGATATATTAATATTATTAACGGTATATTTAGTACCATTATCAATAATATCAAATTGAAATAATATAAAAGATATATTATATTATGAATTAATATTAAATTTAGGAATAATATTAATAATAAATTTTATATGTCAAGATATGACATCTTTCTATATATATTTTGAGGCATCATTAGCACCTTTATTTATAATGATAGGTTTATATGGAGCAGCTAATAGAGATAAAGCAGCTGATTATATATTAATATATACATTATTTTCATCATTATTTATGTTATTAGCTATAGCATTATATGAAGTAATATTAGATAATACAGATTATGAAGCAACAAGTATGATATTCTTATCTATAGAATTACAAAGTATATTATTTATAGCTATATTTATAGGTATAGCTGTTAAAACACCTTTATCACCTGTACATACATGATTACCTGTAGTACATTCAGAATCACCATTAGCAGGATCAATATTATTAGCAGGAGTTATATTAAAATTAGCTATATATGCTATAATAAGATTAATAATACCTACTTTAACATTAGCAACATTATTATATACACCTATAATATATATATTATGTATAATAACTATAATATATACATCTATAATAACATTAAGACAAACTGATTTAAAAGTTATAGTAGCTTATAGTTCTATATCACATATGGCAGTATGTATGTTAGGAATATTTTCTAATAGTATAACTGGTTTAACAGGAAGTTTAGTATTATCAATAGCTCATGGTTTTGTATCACCTGGTTTATTTATAATAGTAGGAGGTATATTATATGATAGATATCATAATAGATTATTACATTATTATCAAGGTTTAATAACATATATGCCATATTTATCAGTATACTTTATAATATTAAGTTTCTGTAATGTAGGAACTCCATTATCTATAAATTTCATAGGTGAATTATTATCTATAACTGGTACTATAGATAGAGCACCATTATTAGGTATATTAGCATCTTTCTCAGTATTATTATCAGCATGTTATCAAATGAAATTAACTAATAGATTAACAGGTGGTATAAAAACACCTTATTTACATTTAACATCAGATGTAACATATAGAGAAACATTCTTATTATTATCTTTAATAATACCTACTATATATTTAGGTTTCTTCCCTAATTGATCTATAGATTTCTTATGAAGTTTAACTAACTTAATATATACTATATATTAATATTATTAAAAATCTTTCATATTATTTTAAAATAATATATTATATATTCAAATAAATATTTATATTAATATATATATATTAATATGTATAAAATAATTAACATAATAGAATTAGAAGATATATAAGATATATAATAAATGATATCAATGTTAACAACAATATTAAGTTTATATATTAGTAAAAATAATATAATAACTTTATTAATTGGTATAGAAATATTATTATTAACAGTAACATTAAAAATAATATATGTAGGAGGTATATATGATGATGTACAAAGTACATTATATAGTTTATATATAATAATATTAGCAGGTGCAGAATCAGCTATAGGATTAAGTATATTAGTATCATATTATAGATTAAGAGGGAATGTAACTAATATATTATAATGAATATATTTAATTATTTATATTTTATATATGAAGAAGCAACATTAATTAATTTAGGTACATGATTAACTATAGGTAATTTAGATATAAAATATGGTTTATTATTAGATAGTTTATCATTATCAGTTATGGTACCAGTAGGTATAGTAACATTATGTGTATTATTTTATGCTATAGAATATATGGCACATGATCCTAATCGTAATCGTTTTTATATAATATTAAGTGTATTTGCTATATTTATGACTATATTAGTCGTTAGTGAAAACTATTTAATGATGTTTATAGGTTGAGAATTTGTAGGAGTTGTATCATATTTATTAATATCTTTCTGAAATACACGTGTTACAGCTATGAAATCAGCTTTATCAGCTATATTATTAAACCGTATGGGAGATACATTCTTTGTAATATGTTTAGGTACATTAATAATAAACTTTAATGCTTTAGATTTTGAAACAATAGAATTAATGGCACCACATATGAATACTAATTTATTAAACTTTATAGCAGTTATGTTATTAGTAGCTGCTACAGCTAAAAGTGCACAATTAGGTTTACATGCTTGATTATTATCAGCTATGGAAGGACCTACACCAGTTAGTTCATTATTACATGCTGCAACTATGGTATGTAGTGGAGTATTTGTTTTAGTAAGATCATGATATATATTAGAATATACACCATCTATATTAATAGTAATATTATGATTAGGAGGATTAACAACAATAGTTAGTGGTTTAATAGCTGTAGTTACAAATGATATAAAAAGAGTTATAGCTTTATCAACAATGTCACAATTAAGTATGATGATGTTAGCTATAGGAGTAAGTTCTTATGAATTAGCTATATATCATTTATATTGTCATGCATTCTTTAAAGCTTTATTATTTATGTCAGCAGGATCTATAATACATAGTGTAATATCAGAAACACAAGATATGCGTAAATATGGAGGTTTAATAGATTATTTACCATATAGTTATACAACAATGTTAATAGCTTCATTATCTTTAATGGCTATACCAGGTTTAACAGGTTATTATTCTAAAGATATAATAATAGAATCATTATATGGTTCATATACTATAACAGGATATATAATGTATTATATAGCTACAACATCAGCTACATTAACAGCAATATATTCATTAAGAGTTATGTATTTAACATTCTATAATAATCCTAATAATAATAAATATACATATGGTTTAGTTCATGAAAATGTAAATATGGCTATACCTATGTTTATATTAACTATATATAGTATATTTATAGGTTATGCTAGAGATAATGTAACATTCCATATGGCTATGGGTATGCCTTATACTAATAGTTTAATAGAAACAGAATATACATTAACATCATTATATAAATTATTACCTTTAATATTAGGTTTATCATTATCTATATTATTAGTATATATATATGAATATACATATAAAATAATAAAATCACCTATATATAATTATTTAAACCAACGTATATATTTTGATCAATTATTAAATAATTTAGTTATAAGACCTACTTTAGTTTTAGGTGGTTATTTAAATCATTATGTTGATAATGGTTTATTAAAAGTATTAGGTAGTACAGGTATATATAAATTATTAAATTATATACCTGTATTATTAATATTTAATTTAATAATAATATTTATATAATCATAATTTATAACTAATATATATAATAATATATATTAAAATATAAGAATATTCAAAAATAATTAAATATCATCACTTATATATATATATATAAATATCTTAAAATATAATAAGGATCTTTTTAAAAAATAAAAGAGTATAAATAAAAATAAAGGATAGAGATAAAAATTGAAAAAAGATATATAAAATAAAATATTACTTTAAGGATCTAAAACTTATATATGGGAAGATTTAATAAATATGAAAATATTTAATCTAAACATGAAAATGAGGAAAAAGAATAAGTGAAATGAAACATCTGAGTAACTTAGGAATAAACCAACAGGGATTATAAGAGTAACGGTGAGTGAAATTATAAAAGTCTATAAGTAATATTAAGAAATATTGAATAAAGTAGTATCTACTACTAAGACTAAAAAGAATATATAAGATAAAAGTACCGTAAGGGAAAAAGAGTAAATAGAGTAATAAAGAGCAATTATAGTATAATGTACCTCTTGTATAATGGGCCAGTGAGTTATAAATATTAGCAAAATAAATAAATTAAAAATAATATGAGTTTAAACAATCATAAGTTAATATTTATAGGCCCGAAAGTAAACGATCTATACATGTCCAAGAATATTTATATAAAATATATATAAATATGTCTGAATAGGTAGATGTTGCAATATCTTCTAAAGAGATGTGTATCGAAGTGAAAGACAAATCTGGTTTACAGATAGCTGGTTTTCTGCGAAATATATATTAGTATAGCCTTTACAAAATGTAAAAATTGGTACAGCACTAAATCATGTTTGGGGGATTATATTCTAATTTTATCATCATTTTTTAACCTCGGAATCAATATACCATATATGTAAGGAGTCAGATTTATTGCGATAAGGTAGTAGATCTAAAAGGAAACAACCTAGATTATTTAATGAATGTCCCATATTATATATTAAGTGAACATAATCTGAATGAGTTATTATATAACATATATATTTTATAAATATATAGATTAGACATTTAGTCAGTGGGTTTGACAATAACCATCTGTTAATGAACATGTAACAATGCACTAAATGAAGAAGATATCCTATTTTAATAAGATAGGGTATTTTCATATCAATAATTTAGATAAAATATACGGGTCTAAATATATAACATTAATAATAAATATATTTTATAAATATAAATATAAAATATATGGTAGCAGAATATATAATGAAATATAAATAAATAAAAATTATATAGAATATGCTGGCTTGAGTAACGATAGGTAATATAAGATTACCCTCTATATCATAAGGTTTTACAATAAACGAACGGTCCCTAAGATTAAGAATATAGAAATATAGTAATTAATGGGAGATAATACAGGAAAAGTATAATAAACCGTACTGAAGACCGACACAGGTATGATAAAGGAGAATGAGCAAATTGTAGTAAATGAACTCGGCAAATCGATTAAAAAATAAATAATGTGCGACTGTTTACCAAAAACATAGCTTATTGCATATTAGTAATAATAAGTATAATAAGTGATATCTGCCCGGTGTTAGTTAATAAATAATAATTGTTATTAAGCGATTATTATATAAAGAACCTATAAACGGCGGTCTTAACGTGAGGATCCGAAGGTAGCGAAATTCATTGGCATATAATTGATGTCCTGCATGAATGAATAAACGATGCAATAACTGTATCTATTACAAGCTCAGTGAAATAGCAATTGCGGTGAAGATGCCGTATACCCGTAGATTGACAAAAAGACCCTATGCAGCTTTACTATATCTTGTTTTTGATTCTTATTATTTTTAATTATAAGTTATTATTTTATTTACTTATATAATATAATAATTATCTTATCTAAATTTATATCTTAATTAGATATATTAATTCATATATTATTATATGAATTTAATTAGAAACAGAAATTAGAAGTTAGTTTCGATGGGGCGTCGACATCAGCGAAAGCATCTGATGTGTCTATTTAATATTACTTCATATTTATTGAAGTTTATTATTATAAATAATTTATATTATTTAATAGAAAATTACGTACAAATAAATCTATATGGCAAATAGATATAATATAATAAAGTTTAACTTTATTATTACAAATAATGTAAGGATAATAACATAATTGTGCGATGATAATGACACTAACAAGTGAAATTAGTACTTACGTAGAGTATAGTGAACAGACATAATCTAAAGATAAGGATGTCGATAACGGATTAAAGTTACGCTAGGGATAACAGGGTAATACCGCGTGAGAGTTGATATCGTCAGCGGTGTTTGCCACCTCGATGTCGTCTAGACTCGTCCTCCTGGTAGTAGCAGCTAGGAAGGGTAAGACTGTTCGTCTTCTAAGGAGTTACTTGAGATGGGTTAATTACGACGTGAGTCAGTAATGATTTTATCATCTATGGGTTTTTTTCTTATTTGTTGCTTTGCGTGTACGAAAGGATAATTAAGTGCCTTCCTATGGTTTTTTGTATATATATATATTTATATTATATACATATTAGCTAAGAAGTTTGAGATTACATATTGATAGACTATTAAATATTAAATCCTACAAATAAGATTATAACATAGTAGACTACTATGTATTAATACATTTTTATTTAAAAATGTTAAACATATATTTAATATATGTTATATTATTTTTTATGATTTTATAATCATATAAGTTTATATATCAAATATACAATTTTTATATACTAACCCCTTTCTTATTATATTTTAAGAAAGGTAATATCTCTATATTACTATATATAATAAATTATTATAATATATAATATAAAATAAAGAGATATAATATATATAAAGGGATCATAGATTAATTGGTAAATCCTTTGCTTTGCATGTAAATAATATCGGTTCAATTCCGATTGATTCCAAGTGAATAAAAAGATAAAACATTTATAAAAATAAATAAAATGATAAGATTAGATGTACCAACCCCTTGATCAATAACATTACAAGATGCAGCAACGCCAAATCAAGAAGGGATACACGAATTATATGATATAATAATGTTTAATTTAATAGTAATATTAATGTTAGTATCATATATATTATTTGTAATAGTAAAAGATTTTAAAAATAATAAAATAGCTTATAAATATATGATACATGGGCAAGTATTAGAAATAGTATGAACAATATTCCCAGCAGTAGTATTATTATATATATCATATCCTAGTTTCACATTATTATACGTATTAGATGAGGTATTAACACCATCTATGACTATAAAAGTAGTAGGATTACAATGATATTGAAAATATGAATACTCAGACTTTATATTAGATACAGGAGAAACAATAGAATTTGAGTCATATATAATACCTGATGACATGTTAGAAGAAGGACAATTAAGATTATTAGATACTGATACATCTATAGTAGTTCCAGTAGATACTCATATAAGATTTGTAGTAACATCAAATGATGTTATACATTGTTTCACAATACCTTCATTAGGATTTAAAGTTGATGCAACACCTGGTCGTTTAAACCAAGTAAGTGCATTAATACAAAGAGAAGGTGTTTATTATGGTCAATGTAGTGAATTATGTGGAGTAAATCATGGATTTATGCCTATAAAATTAGAATGTGTTTCAGTTAACGAATTCATAGATTGATTAGGAGAACAAGTTTTATGTTTATGTAGCTTAATGGTTAAAGCAATGTACTGTTAATACATCGATTTTGGTTCAATTCCAAGCTTAAACGTTAGAATGTATAAAATTAATAAATAAAAATCTTATATAATATATATATATTAATTTAATATCTTTATATATATATATAAGTAAAAAAAATTCTTATTATGAATTTAATTAGTGGTTTATCAAGTATATTAGCTATAGGTTTATTATCACCGGTACAAAGTATATTATGTTTAATAATATTATTTGTAAGTACAGCTATATGTTTATATAATCAAGGTTTTATGTTAATGGGTATATTATATGTACTTATATATGTAGGAGCTATAGCTATATTATTCTTATTTATATTATCATTATTAAAAATAGAATATATAGAACAAGGTTCAATGTCACCTTTAATATTAACTATATTAATAGTATGTTTATTACCATTAGATATATTTAATATATATGAAACAGATAATATAATAGAAGAAGTTAGTACTGTTTGAAACGAATTAACAATTGTTGGTAATCAATTTTATACAGAATATGCTGTATTATTAATAATAGTTGGTTTAATTTTAATATTATCTGTTATAGGGGCTATAAGTATAACTAGATAAAATGTTAAATTTTGTAGAATTATTATTAATATTTGTTTCAGTTTTATTAGCTGTAGCTTTCTTAACAGTAGCTGAGCGTAAAACTTTAGGTTATATGCAACGTAGAGTAGGTCCTAATGCTGTAGGTTATTATGGTATATTAATGGCTATAGCTGATGCAGCTAAATTATTATTAAAAGAAATAGTTATGCCAACACATGCTGATAAATTAATATTAATTATAAGTCCTATAATATCATTAATATCAGCTTTTTTATGTTGATCATTTATACCATTTGCACCAGGTACAACAATAAGTGATCATAGTTATGGTTTAATATTTACATTAGCTATAAGTAGTGTAGGTGTATTTGGAACTTTATTAGCTGGTTGATCAGCTAATAGTAAATATTCTTTATTAGGTTCTATACGTTCTACAGCTCAATTAATTAGTTATGAATTAATATTAACTACTATAGTTTTATTATGTATATTATTAACAGGTACTATGAATTTATCTAAATATGTTGAATTACAAGAATCTATATGAATAGGTGTACCTTTATTCCCTATATCTATAATATGATTTATAGGATGTGTAGCTGAATGTGCTAGACCTCCTTTTGATAATGTTGAAGCTGAATCTGAATTAGTTTCAGGTCATATGACAGAGTATTCATCATCTATATTTGTTTTATTCTTCTTATCTGAATATACATCTATATTATTCTTATCAACTTTAACTAGTATATTATTCTTTGGTGGAGGTACTGGTATAATATTAGGTATAAAAGCTAATATATTTGCATTTACATATATATGAGTAAGAGCTACATTACCAAGAGTAAGATATGATAAATTAATACATATGTGTTGAGTTATATTCTTACCATTATTATTTGGTTTAGCTATATTCTTACCTTCTTTAATATACTTTATAGATGCTATAGTTTATCTATATCCTACTATATAAAAACTAATATATTTTATACCTTTTTT